>QVTF01021481.1:0-63379 GCA_003573665.1 Oxygymnocypris stewartii
ATCAATCTAAAATGTACAACATATTTTGGTAAAATAATTTTTGTAATTGAACAAAAATGTTAAGTATTTAATTTAAAATAAAATGATATAATTTACAATGTTTTTTAATACAAAAAAGACTACAGAATACTGCAGAAAACCATCATGATATTACAATCTGATACCTTCATTGCACAATGGCAGTATTTTTTTATCTAGTGAGGGAGTCAATTTTTTGAGGGATTACGATATTTTGCCCACTTAATTCCATTATAACTTCACTTAATCTAATATGAACGTGTGTGACAGAGAGCAAGCTTTCTAAATGACTCTCAGCAGCTCGAGCGAACATGAGAGTAATGCTAACACAAACACAAACAAATGATACCTTTGTACCCCGTGTCATTTGTACTCTATGCAGGAAGAGAGAGCGAGAGAGAGACACTCTTCACGGACCGTCTCTCGCTCTCTCTCTTTCTGTGACCACTTCACCGGCAAAATGAAGAGGAAAGACAACAAATCACTCTCAAATCTGCTGCTGTTGTTCCACAGCCTATCAACGAGTCTCTCCCGCCTGGCCACGTCAATACTGAAGAGTGATGGCCGTTTGCTATATGATTGCCTTTTTTATTTTCTCTCCCTCGCTCACCTTTCTCTTCGCCCCTTTGTATTCTTCCTCCTACCGCCCGCTCCGCTCTAATCAGCACGGCGGGCCGAAACAAAAGAGGGATTGTCTCTTTAACTGAGAGCAGCACTGTATCACAGCTTTCTTCCCTACTTCCCGCTTTATTAGCAGCGCAGCAGACCACTGTTTATACTAGTGGGTATTCCGTGTTTGCTGGAACAATTACAGTATGACAAATGGTCCATCAACGCCATCTATCAGAGGTCGCTTGACAGGAATCCTATACGCAGGGCAGCCATTCGTCCCCTGCCTGCGTTCTCCTGGGCACCATGCTTCAGTATCCATGACAACACGCAAGCCGCTCGACGCGCGGCGCTCCTTGATGAGAGATGGCACCCGAGAGCGGCTCTGGAAATTAGCCTTTGACACCCCACCCCCGAAACGTCCCAACCCCAAGAGTCTGCGTGCACGCGAAAATGGTGCCATGACCCGGACGGCTTCGCCCCACCCCCAGCCTGTATAATCACCCAGACCCAAACGCAAACGCACACACACCTCAAGATCTCGCCGGCGTGGCTTATCTGAGCAACTAGAGCATGCACAAGATGGCTGATCGCCACTTCCTGATATCCCATTATCCTCAGCAAATGTAAATACAATCGCCCTGCACGCCGGATCGCGCTTCAGCCCGAAAACAAGATTGACATTTCATTGAGCGGAGCCGCTCTATATTAAACACAGGAAAGTATTTGCTTTGCAGCCAGGTTTGCAGTTGTTCATTATGCCTCACCTTTTGGCTTATTGATAGACGGGAACTCTGGGGTATTGGGAAGGAACTAAATTGCTTGGGACTTTCCTTGGCGAGGAATAGATAATTGCAGCTTTTAATAAAGCGGTTTTGGGACAAAAACGGGCGCCGATGCAGGCAAATGCGGGATTCGGAGATTTGCGGACATCGGGCCATACTGTGGGAAAGAAAAATAAAAGAGAGAGATGCAACAGAAGGATCGATATTTGGGAGGCAGACGGCTGGAGCAGACGAAGGGGGTCAGAGTTTGACCTCCTGGGTGACCTTTGTCTGGTCTGAAACAAATACTGTGGGAGACGGCTAAAAAATATAATGCGGGTCACTGACATCTCACTTATAGTCTGTCGTGACCGATCGCACTTCGACTTCTGCACAGGCTGCGGCTCGTGATAAGATAAATGAAACAAATTCAGGCCAATTGAAAAATTCAGTATTTGTCAAGTAAAATATTTAGTCAAAATCGGCTAACAGTGGAAAATAAATATTATCTAGTAAACTGTGCAAAAAAATAGTAAAGTCATTCTAGTTTTAAATTATAATACAATTGAACTTTTTATGGCACCTTCCCCCTCTATCATACATAATTTGTTTATTTTTTTAAAAATATCTAAGATTAGAGAAATTCTACACTATATTTTGCATAATCATTTATTTAGTTGAACACAAATTCACGATTTCACACTTACATCTACTAGCACGATAACGTAATGCGTATTTGGCGTGTATGGTAATACGTTGTTAGGCGTGCTGTCCTGGGGAGGGCTCCTAGCCGGGAATGGCCCGAACCCAGTGAACCCCCCCCCCGTGTGATTAGAATTCTGGTGATACTGGTGGAGAAGGGGTGGTGGAGGGATGCTGTTTAACCGTCGACTAGATGGAGGTAAGACAGCTGTATTTATGTCCCAGGATCGATTACCTAGATTGTGTACCACCTGTGCTAATTAGCCTGAGTATCTGACGTGCTCCTCCCGAACTTAGTTTAAAAACTACGTGTTTAAACTTCATTTAGAAAGCAGTCTGATTCACAAACAAATGACTCTTATGAATCAATTATTTTAAGTGAATCAAGAACATATGGAGCAATCAGTTTGGTCCGATTCACAAACAAACGACTCTTTTTCAACCAGTCTTTTTATATTTTGAATGGTATATGCACACCATCCATCATGTTATGCATTGATTTCATTACTGCAAGTAATGATAACTTCTTGTTGAATAAATTAATATTTTAATGCTATTTCAGCATCTATTTTGAGAACAGTGCAAATAAGAGTGATACAAGCAACAAGCAATAGTTAATACAATAAATACATTGTTTAAATATATCTCAGAGTAAAACAATTATCTATAAATACAAATACATCTACTGCAATATCATAAAGAAATTAATACGTAATCCAAATAGGTACTATAACTGAAATATGTCCAAATGAATCAGAAACAAATCAAAACTAAATCTGAATTGAATCAAGAGCTTGTGTATCAGAGACGAATCTGGAAATTTGATTCCAGCCCTATAACTTTCAAAAAGTATTTTCAAAGTGAAGAAGCGCCCATATATAGACATCACACCAGGCACGGCAGCATCAGCTACTGAAGCATGTATACAGCACACTGTGCACAAGCCATGTAATGCTCTATTACTGAAGTCATAAAACACTATGCTGACCTGCCGAGTAGAGTAACTCATTTTAGTAGCGTGGCCTGAGCTTAAATGCAAAATGTCAACGACTATAACCCCTCTGTGCCAGCAGCGCCCACACTGATGTGGCACAGCCTTTCTTCCAGTTGGAAAGCCGACAGTTTTGCAGAGACTCGGAGTCCTTAATTATCCCCCGACTTAGTCTAATTCAATCAACACAATTTCAATCTGCCGACAAACAGGCAAAATCACTCCCGTCCCCTCCAGTACAGAGTCTGAAATATACACGAAAAGGAAGTCGAGCTGACGGAACAGATGAAAACTAGATGCCACATAATCTTTCTGCTTAAATCACGTCTTTATGACTGATTATGAATGAACAGAAGCCTAGGAGTGAGCCGATCACATGCTGCTCTCTCGTATAAAAATGCATTCTGGCATAAATATACCACCAGGAAAACCATGGCAATACTACTGTTTGCATTTGCAAAGTAAAACAGTGGAAAGTGCAGTGAAAACAGCTCATCGCTTTCTTCCGCACTCAATGCATTTGTTGCCCTTTTTATAGTATGCATGTGTAAAAAATATAAAATGACCTCACTGCTTTGCTTTTTATGTGCACATGTATATTTAAAAAAAAGAAAAGAAAAGAAAAGAAAAACACACATATATACATATATATATATATAAAATGTATAATTAAATTAATACATAATGCAATGTATTTTTATTTGCATATTTAGTATAATTTACTTTAATATTCATATAAAGTATATTTTAATATATTAAATCAATAACATTAATTTATATACAAATTAATGCATAATATATGGTATTTTATATATACACAATTTTATATATAATAAATATTTGTATATATTTATAAAATCATATTCGATTATTTATAATATTTGTATTACAAACTCATAATATATATTGCATGATAGATATAGATATATATCACTAAAATGTTACACAAATACACAAATAAATCTGACTATAACTATGGCACCTCATAGACGTCAAATCATGTTTTAAAATAAAACTATAAAAATATCCTGGCGCAAACTTTACAATTCAGCCTTAACGGTTTCTGATCATTGATCAAAATCAATGAAGTAAAAAAAAGTCATTGATTTGACCCAGTAACCCTCATGAAGGCAGTCTTGACCCGACCTTAAACATTCTCCGGGGATCCTGACGCATCCCAACATGCATGGACCTTCATTTAAAGGTCATTAGGTTTTAATTGCACGGCTAATTCCCTGTGAGGAGTGGAAGCGGCGTGCCTGGGAAGGCCGGACAGGGTGGAGGGGGAAGTTAAACCATTGTGAATTGAGCTCTTAAAAACCCAGAAAGCCATCAGAGCAGAGATCCACCCCATTCAAACAGCATCCCACTCAATGCTCGCACTACGTTATTAGATTTAATAAGCCCAAATAGCAGCCCGGCCCCGCGCGTCATTATACAGCCGTTACTTTCTTGCCGACTGCCAAGACTGTTTTGCGCCGGCTTCAGACTGCCAGAGCCAACAATCGCAGATTAGTGAAGCCCTTCTCCCATTTCAACAGAGGTTAATAAAAAGCGACAGGGCTAAGTCTGCTCTGATTAACTATGCTGAGAGATATTAGCGCAGTTTGTTACATCAGATCATTATTGGATTAAACGGCGCGCACGCTCGCACTACAATGAAATTTTCATTTTCCATTTACAAGATGTACACACAAAGCCGGCTCTGGGAGTACACTTGTCAGAACAAAGAGGGTATTATTTGTTCCTCTTTTTCAAAGTGACTAAATCTCAAACTGATACTACAGTCTGACGATCCTTCCTGTGACGTTCCCGGGTCAAGCGATTACTGGAATTGTTTTCACAAAAACAAAAGCAAAGATTAGTAAAGCATTCACACCAAGAAGCCTCAGTAATCGACTGCAACCATGCAAGGATCTGTAAAGGTTTAGAGCCCCCCCAAAACAATCAGTGTCAGGATGTGTGTTTACATATTTGTATATGTATGTATGCATGTATATATATATATATATATATGGTGAAAACTTCTGAAAAGAATGAAGATGTGTATATTTTCTTATTTTGCCTTAATACGATATTTTTTTAATTTAGTACTACCCTTCAGAAACTACTGAAGATAGTTACATGTTTCCCAGAAGACAAAAGTTAAATCTATCCCGATCTTCACATTCATACACATATATATATATATATATATATATATATATATATATATAAACACACACACTGATACTACAGTCTATTGATCCTTCCTGTGACATTCTCAGATCAAACACTTACTGTAATTGTTTTCTCAAAACAAAAAGTGAAGATTAGTAAAGCATTTACACCAATTAGCCTCAGAGAAGACCTTTCGATTGCAACCGTGCAGGGATCCGTAAGGTTTAGAGCAAAAAAACACCATTTTGATGAGTTTATTGTGTCTGTTGAGAATTTGGCCTTTTGTTCGCAACTAAACCCAGATCATGCACCAACCTAAACCTGACCTAAACCCGTCCCTAAACCTTCCCCTGACCTTAATCAACCTACTATTGAAGCTAGTTTCTTTCTACACAGATTAAAGAGTTGCTTGGGAAAAATCAATGGAGGTCAGTGGAGAAGAGAAGTTATTTCAGCACTGTGTTTATAAGCTTATCATTAGGCCTAATGAGAACAACAACATGAACAGATTAGAAAGTCTATATTTCAGAGGAAAGACAATTAAGCTATATCTGAGGACGTCGCCATGCGGGACACGCTTACAAAAGTTGAGCATTTACTTGAATGTGAAGCATTTGTGGTACTAAGAGAGCAGAAGTGATTGCATCTAAAGCAAGCATCACTATTACTCTTATTCTCATTTTATTAAGTGATCAGATTAACAAGACCCTACAGACCAGAATATCACAAAGATTCTTTCCACATGGACCAGTAAGAAACCACCTCACAACCAATCTGAATGCCTTAGCAACCATCCAGAACACCCTAGCAACCACCCACAACCTCCCAGCATCATTCACATTAACTTCTTAAATGTCACTGTGATTTAATGGATGTTTAATCCATTAATCCATTTTATCTAAAATAAACAATCACAAGTGTATTATATTATATTGCTGTATTTGCCTTGTTAAGCTTTTATGTAAAGCGCCTTAAAGCAACTTTTCAAGGTGCTATATAAGAAAAATATATTATTAGTACTATTATTATTATTATATAATAATTATTATATCACATATATTATAGTTAATCTAAAATGACTTAAAAGAATATTGGATGAAATCAAATATACATTAACAAAAAAAAACTGAAAATCTGAAATATCAATTAATAAAAAATAAATATACAATAAAAAAATAATGACAAAACCACAACAAAAAATTTATACAAATTTTAAATAATAAAAAATAAAATAGTATTTAATTATAATAAACAAATAAACCAAAAACTGAATAAAAAATGAATAAAATCTCTCTCTCTCTATTTATATATATATATACACACATATGACTATTGTTGTCAAAAGACCCGGTACTTCGGTACCAAGTCGGTACTAAAAAAATGAAACCGTCACGGTACCATGTTTTGTAAAGTACCGGTGGTACCGAGAACCGTGGATTTCCACTGGTATAGGTACCGTGACAACACTACATACGACATACATATTTTTATAAAATTATAAGAATAAAAATGATCAAAACTCAACAACAGTGCTACAACTTAATAAATTATAATGAAAATAGAAAAAAAGAAAACTTATTTGAAATATTAATTACAATTAAAAGAGATTCTAATTAACACAATAGAATACAATTTAAGGAAAGCAAGCCTGTTTTTCGGGACAGATGTTGAATTGGTGTCTCTTTTAAATCCTCTAAACAGAAACCAGTCAAGTCCTTACTTTCTAATGAGCACAGAAAACAGAAATGTCATCAATAGCAACACTTTTACCATCACACCATATCATAATGATAAAAGCCTGCACAAGACCATGTTCTATCTTAGACCATAAACACAAGACATTTAACAGCTTTATATGTGAGAACCCGAATTCAATTTAAATCATTATTTGCTGAAAATCTTCCCTTTGACTAAGTTCTGAAATGAATTTGCATATATTCAGATATCATCAACTTCACTGGTGGCTCAATTTTCCTCTCAAGAAGCTATAAATACTGAACTTACTCTTTTAATGCTACCTGGTTACCCTGTGTTTCCTCCACACATTCGTTAATTATCACATGTACCTGCTACGAGGCTTTCGCCGTTATTACACCAGCTACAGATCCGCTGTCTGACGGAGGCAGAAATATTCACATCTGCTTCAGCCGTCCCACTCTTTCCACCCTCTAAAGAGAGAGGTCCGTCCCTACGAGAGCCAAACCTGCTTCCAACAGCAGAAGAAAGAGTGGGCTTCAATTAGTGTGTCTCCTGGGGCCCCCCCCGTCCCATTACCTGCCATAAATCCTGATGCTTTACGATTAGGTGCATAAAATGAGTCATCCATCTGGACAGTAAATAAAAGCTTGTCAGTGGCCTGACGCCAAGCCTGAGCACGGCTTCCTGTGAAACTCGCCTCTGTGTGTGGACAGTCAGACGTCACCAGCCATCGAAACAAGACGGAAACTGTCTGGATAAATCAGACTTATACAGGTTATATGGGGGGGGAGATGATGTAGAAACATATTTAATTTTGAAATTGCTGGTAAATTTCAAATCTTTTTTTGTCACAATTTATACTTCTTTCTAACAAACCAATGGTATGAAGTATCAGAGGACAACAGAACTATTTCTTCAATGGTACGATTGCCCAAAGTATTTTAGGTATGAATTCTTCCCGTTCTCCTTGAAAGGCATGTTTTGCATAGAATTGGTGCACAGGAACGAGTCCTTCAACTGAGATGTGATCATACCCATCAGCCACTGAACAAATGAAGGCAAATATTTCAAGAACTTAGGCTGGCAGTTATGACTCAAAAGCGTTCGCTGTTGCACGGCAGACTTCTGCATTTAATATGGCTACAACAAAAACCTTTCAACTCTTTGTTTGCTTGCCTTTATCTTTTTAACATGATGCAACATCAAAGAACAAGGAGTCAATCAGTAACCGAGCCGCTTCAGGCCTGCCAGAGGCCAAGGGCCGCGGGAAACCTCACCGCAGGGGCCGAGCGACTCCTGATAGACCCTCACGCGTCTCAACGACATCATAAACGCTGGAGATTCGTTTGCGCTGGTCTGAAATGACTCCCTGAATGAGGGAGTGCATATCAAACAGAACCAAACCAAACAGAGCCGTGTTTGAGTGTTTGTGCGGGACCAAATCTTGTTTCAATTTAGTAAGAGAGACAGAGTGGAGACTGAAGATGATTATGGATTCGAAGGAATTAGATTCAAACCTGAACTCACAGCATGAGCAACACAACACAATGCCTGTAAAGCAAGTGCATTTTCCATTTATTTTTTAATTACTGCAATTCGTTTTTTAACACCAAGCACCATGATTTAAAGAATGGATGATTTAATCTAAAACATTAAATACATACATTTTTGCTATATTTAGTTTTGTGTGAGAAAAGCGGGTTTAACATCACCAACAACTCATCATAAGACACACAATAATCTTAATGCACCTTATTGGAAATAAACTCATATGAGCTCATGTGGATGGGAATTTTTCAGTGAATAATGATACGAATCTCACACAAGCATATTATATTTTACATTCATCATTTGAAAAATGAATTAAACAAATTTATTAAATGCATTTTTATTTGCATATTAATTGAATACATTTTTATTAGTGCTGTCAAATGATTAATCGCAACTAATCACATTAAAAATAAAATTGTACTGTGTATATTCATTACGTATATATAAATACACACACATACAGTATAAATTTAGAAAATATTACATGTATTTACATGTATATATTTCTATTCATCTAATTTATATTATATATAAATATATTTTATATATAAATGTAACACTTTTCTTAAATATATACATGCATGGGTGTGTATTTATATATACATAATAAATATACACAGTACACACACATATATTATAGAAACAAACTTATTTTTAATGCGATTAATCATTTGACAGCACTAATTCTTATTAATTAAATAATGCATTTTATTAATGAAACAATGAATTTACAAAAAATCAATAATTTTATACATTTATTTATAAATAAAAATCACATGTATTACTGAAAATAACACTATATAAATTTACAAATAATTTTATTTTTATTTTTTTTTCATAACTACATAGACTAATACAATAAAATAATAGATTACATAAATAATAATAGAGAAGAGAAGAGAGAAGAGATTTTTTTATTTAACAAAACATTTAACAAAACTATAAAATGTTGTATAGCTAACTATTATATCCATGTTTGTGACACAGGTGATGCTCACCGGCTCACCTTCCTGAGCATCTTTTCTGTCTTCATTCTGATTGGCTGTTTAAAGTTCTCGTCAAACCACGTCAAAACCATCAAAAGATCAGTTTGAACTCCACCAATCTCCATCCTCGTGTCCCAGCACTGACTCAACACGACTCTTGTTCATCACACTGCTGTCACGTTACATCATGTCTGTCAATGAGAAAAACTGCACTTCCTATTAGCAGCAAGCATTTCGCACTTGCTCCCAATTTCAAAACACTGTAAAAATCACAGTCGAGGGGACGTATTTATTATTGCTCTGTGCATGGGGAGGATAGTAGACTGATTTATTGTGCTGCAATGTTAAAAGTAGGACACTTTCACAAGAGGGGGAAGTTCTAAAGAAGAAGTGCGGAGAGCTTATTTGCTATAGGCAAGCAATCAGTGAGGAATTCAAAAACTAGCCTGGCCTCCAGAGCTCTATAATAAGGGAATGAGACGGGGGGGCACACACTCACAAACACACACACACACACACACACTCACGCGCACAAACATTCTCCCATGTGACACCATAAAAGTATCTTGAAAGCAAGGCCAGCTATTGTCTCTTTGTTCCGACACGGCTGTGAACATGTTTTTATGTGTGGTCCGAAATGCGGCGAGTTGCTGTGCTGTGTGCTCGTCAGCTGAGGTGATATTAACACAAAGCCCAAAAGAACCGGGTACAGGAACAAGATGTTTGACATTTACACACATCACAATATACCCAAATGAAAAACACAGCTACCTCGCCATTGAAGACAACAGCATGACTACTGTAACAACCTCTTTTGATTCAGCGATTCCACTGAAATCATGCACAATATTTCATCTCTTCTGAATATGTACACTAGATGTATGTAGGAACAGAAAAAAACTGAAATAACTGTTTACTGAAAAGCTCTCGAATATTACACACAACATAAAACACTCACAGGCAATCAGCAAAGGACAAAAAAGAAGAAAAACCTGCTATAATACCTTGCTGTAATAATAATAAAGATGATTAAAAATATATTATTATTAGTAGTAGTAGTATTGTTATTATTATTATTGCATGATTTAAATTATAAAATTAAATCAATAAATGATTATATTACTACTGCAAAAATAAATGTAGTGTAAAATACAGATTTTATTAAACTGTTTATACAGTTTATACAGTTAATACAGATTATAACGATTATTATTATTATTACTATTAGTATAATTTGTATTATTATTTGTCAATAATCTTTAAATTTGAGCAATTAAACTAATAATAATTATTACTATTCCATTAAAGTATTGTTAAAATATTTTATACTACTACTACCACCACTATTAATAATAAAAATAATAAAAATAATAATAATGATCATTAATTATTATTATTTTTATTATATTTAAATTATACACATAAACTAATTTATAAATGAATATTTCACTCTTGAAATAATACATTTGGTGTGTTTTATTGGTTTTTATTATTAATAGAATAATAATAATAATAATATTGTTTTCAAAAAAATTACAATTCTAAAAATTAAACTACTACTACTAATAATAATAATAAATATGTATATAAAATATACAATTAAACAAACAATACATTACTATTGCCATAATAAATGTACTGTAAAATAAAAAAGATTTAAATAATAATAATTCTTATTATTGTTGTTGTTGTTTTTTGCAGAACAACACTGAAACTATAATACTAGTATGTATGTCTTACATTATATTGAGCTTTAATTTAGGCAGAAAACCACAGGAAGAGTAAGCTAGTAAATAAACAGTTATTGGCCAAGCTGGCCAGTATCATCCTTTCATTTACTTTAGGCTGAAAGAAATGATGGATGTCCAACAACAGACCGCGCTTCACTCCATTTTTAGATTTTCAAATCCTGTAATTATATTATCTGCGTCCAGGTTGACATACATGGACAAGTCCATTAATCTGCAGTCACAAACCCAAAACTCCAGGAGAAGCTCAGAAACGATGTTTACGACTCGCTCATTATTTAACACATTACAGTTTCCCTGTAGTGTAATAAACATTTAATGACGGTATAGAGATGATAACAGAGCTGGCTTCAACTAAAAGTTAGAGGAAAGCTGTTGCACAGTCACGTCTCCGGCCGTCCTACATAATAAAAGCACAGCCAAACCAAAGTGCTGCAGACAAACTCCAACAGTCCTGCTAATGTGCGAGCGCTGCAGTGAAGCCGGAGATCTGCATACAGTTAAAAGACAAACAGTCCTGTAAATAAAGACGGCTGTCCGGCAACTGTCTTCCCCGCGACGCCATTATTGACCCCAGTCAGATGCTCTGCTGGTTAAAAATTGATCCCTTTGGAAAAATCTAATCAACAGAACAGGATTCTTTCATATGAGGAGGGCACAGCTGCTGACACGAGGGTTGCAGACCTGTGATTAACCCCTGATCCGCCACGCAAACACACACACATGCGCGTTCTCCCTCAAGGCCCTGGCCCAGACATCTTGAATTATTCAGGAGGCTCGGCGGCCACCTCACCTCAATGTATGCAGGCCGCTGCTCTTAATGGACCATCCGGGGCCCCTGAAGAGCGGTCAGCGGAGGGACGGGCCGTTTGAGCATCCGGTGGGATGCTGGTGGGGTGTGAGAATGAATTCATCAGCGAGGGTCAGCGCAGGTTAATGATGCCACGCGTCTAGACGGCCGCCGCTCTTGGCCTTTGTCCGAGAGCCAGCTGTGGGTGAGACGGGAGAGCTGGGAATAAGAGCGCTTCCCACGCCATACAGACTATTATTCTTTAATCACGAGACATGAGGGTCCTGTTCGTCATGTTTCATCTAAACAAACAGTGATGCCACAATATAAACGCTCTACAACAGTGGAGTGATAGTGTACAATATTATCATGTCTTGAGGGCAGAAGGCTGCATCAATTATGAATAAATGCCTAAATGTGAAATTTCCATCCAATGTGAGTAAGAATACAGATCAATCTGAATGCTAAACTGCTGATGCCAATCAAAAACATTCAGCAGATTCAACTGATCTCTCAAAGAGATTGGATTTTAGTGCTTCGAAAAACCTTGAAAAACATGCATTTTGCACATTCCCTGTCACAAAGAAAAAAGGAATGGGTGTGGGGGACAAATGCATCAAGAGAATCAACTAGTAAGTGTATTTACTTGTCTCATTAGTGTTTAGCGCAGTTGTCGTTGCTAGGAAACGCTTGTTTTGTTTACTGTGTGGAGACGTGCTGAAATCGCGTTTGGTCTCGTACTGTATCGCGTCCCTATATAACCAATTCTTACTATGTGTAAGTTGTTGTTTGTTAGCATGTGTGTTTAACAGTGTTTTAGGATTACTGATAAACTGCCGTTTGATTTATCTATTTTCATTTTAGATACATTTTTAGTTTTAGTTATTTTAGTAACGTTACTTCAACATACTACATGGAAATGGAATAATATATATATATATATATATATATATATATATATATATACACATCAGTGGCGGCTGCTGGTCTTTCAAAGAGGGGAAGCTCATTTTTGGCCAACATCATAAAAATTTACCATTTATTTATACCTAAATTCTGCCCAACATTCCTTTTCAAGAAAATGTTCTAGCCTACTGTATGTATGAATGAATGAATGAATGAACAAACGATCTAAAAAAAGATATTAAACTCGAAATATGGGAATTAGGTTGAACTGAAACAAGGAATCTGGGTGAAATGTATGATGAAAATTGGCTAGCAATTTCACCAAGCAAATACCAAGAAATAGGTTGCAGCAGTTTGTCTTTCGACTACACTTCCGCGATGGGACTGAGCTCGAATAGCTTCAGTGTCAGTGACTTTTATAGTACAAAATCGCTGTCAATCAAAAGGAGATGCAGTCTTTCGACAGACCCTCCAATCATCACGCAGACGCTCGGAGTCCGGGCCAGCCCACTCCTCCATTCATCCCAGAGACGCTGAGCGTCCGTGGGCGGGACATAATCGCAGCATTATCCAATGACCGTCTTGTTTCTAAGCACTGAAAAAAACTGTTTAAAGCAGCCCCATTGAAGTCAATGGACGCTGGGCTTCAACAGAGTAATGCACTGTACGCTACGGGAATGAATGAGAAGGAAATCGAGTCAGCCGACCTAAGTAGCTGATTCTGAACGAAATTGTTTTCGTTCGAGATGAACGTGTTTAACGCATTTTTAGTCAATAAAATGTTAACATAATAGTACATATATTTGACCATTCATTTTTTGACAATTATAGGGGAAGCTGAGCTTCCCTTGCAGTCTTAAAGAAATCGCGTCTGATACACATGGGTGTTTGGCTTAGTGTCATGTTAGAATCATTTTTATACTCACACCTTTTGTTGTTTTAATATTTTGAATTGTTTTTAGCTAAATTTTTTGTTTTTATTTAAATGTTTAGTTTTAAAATGTTGTTGTATGCATTTGTCATTTTATTTAATTTCTCCATTTTCTTAAATGTGTATATATAGTATTTATAGAGTTATAGTTTTAGTTACTTTTTCTTGTTTGTAAGCGTCCTTGGATAAAAGCTGCTGCTAAATGACTAAAAAGTAACAAAAGTAAAAGTAAAGTAGCATTGAGATTTGAGTTCATTTTGGGAATTCTATAGAATTTCTATTGCTTTATTTGGCCATTATGAATTTGCTTGTGCACTACATGCAAAATATCCATACAGATTTCCTTAAAGACACATTTTCAAAAAAGCAATACAAAAAATATTCTTAAATATTCCCTACAGTTCAAAAGTTTGTGGTGATAATATTTGTCAAATTGTTTTTGACAAGTATTATTTGCATACCAAGGTTGCATTTATTTAATTGAAAAATCCAGTAAAAACAGTAATATTGTGAAAAAGTATTACAATTAAAAACATATATTTGAATATATGTTAAAATGTAATTTATTACTGCGATAGAAAGCTGAATTTTCAGCATCATTACTCCAGTCTTCAGTGTCACATGATCTTTCAGAAATCTAATATGCTGATTTGAAACATTTCGTATTATCAATGTTATGCCACCTAATATTTTTCTGCAAGTTGTGATACGTTTTTTCTGTGTTCTCTGAATATAAATCTTGTGTTATAGTATACATGTCTTTACTGTCACTTTTGATCAATTTAATAAAACAATGAATAAAAGTATAAAAAAAATTTTTTGACCAACCCCAAACTTTTGAGCAGTATTGTAAATACAAATACTTAAATTACTTTTATATGCAGAAAAAAGCTATATTTGCTTCTACAGAAAAGAGCATCTTGCAAAAAGGAGACAATTTGTGCAATAGTTTGAAATAGACACAAACTTCAATAATGGTGACGATCATCAACACACCATTAAATCTGAAAAAAGGGCTTTTAACATCACCACATGATATGTAACTAACAATAACGACAACAATAACAGTATAAAGAAAGCCTTTAACGCTTTAAATTGACTCATGCAGCAATTCACGCTGGGAGCTCATAGACCCTTAAGTTATATAGAAATCTATGCATATTCGATATAATAATGTGTTTAACGTAAGAAATTTATATTTTTCAGTATTTTTATTTTTGTATTACATTTTAATTATTATAAACATTTTTGGGAACTTTTTAAAGAGACTAGTTGGAGACTACAGCTTCTCGTAATTCCCATTTTGGAGAAATGTTTTGGTGTTACATGCACCCCAAAAACACGTTTCACGTATGAAACGCATGTTATCCTTGATATAAATGTTGTATCTATCTCAATATCCAGCTCAACCATCCACTGAAACAGTATCACAGTGAAACCCATATCAATCTTTCTCCTGTTGAACCTCGGTTTCTGGGTCTCCACAAACTACAGGTTCACGGTAAGCATTCTGAATTCATAAAACCACTTCTAATCTGTTGAACCCCAAAGAGTCCGAAAGCCTCTCCAACACAACATCCCGTGATTAGAGCCCCGTCGTACACCACTCAATACTCAACCTGCTCTCATTACACACAATTACTGCACCATCAGCACCAGCAGCACCAGCTCAACCTGTTTAGTAATCATTCTTCCAGGAAACAGAGGGGTGCTGGCTGGCGGTTGGCAACAATTTTGTCGTCATGAGACCATCTCCTTGGTGATCCTGTTGACCAAACCTCATGTGTGCAATTTCGACTTGTAGTAAGATAGTGAAAGCGTTGCGTAATCAGCTCAGCGGTGGGCTTCCAATTAACCGATAATATCACAGACTAACATGTTTCACCACGGATAAAATCAGGTCCCTCCCTACACCGCTGCCCACTGAAATCATTATGAGAGCTAAATGTGTTATGAATAACATTTCAAAGGCCACACATGATGCTAAACGCACTGTAGGAAATGTCAGTAAGTGTTTATAGTCAAACATCAGCCTTGAGAATGAACCTCTCAACCGAGGAAGCTATGCTAACCTACGCATCTATTCTGAGGAGTTTAATAGCCAGCACTGGCATGATACAATGCTCATGTTCAACCCTGAACTTAACAGTGTTATTCTTAACTAAAGCTAAATCTATTAAGAATTATTGAAATAAAGCTGAAATAAAACTAAATTCATTTTTATAAATATTAGATGAAAAACAAGTGAAAATGATAAATATTGTGAAAATTTGAAATTTAACATTCCCCGAAACAAGCACTCAGATCATTATTATTATTATTTTGATAAATAACAGATATAAATACATAAATAAATGTTGCACTGATAACTACATTTAAAGGAATAGTAAAAAAAGTAAAGTTTTAAGTAATAAAATCACTAAAAATTTAATTAATAAATAATATAATTACTACAATTTAAACAAATATTTAAAATGGAAAATATAAAAAAAGTAATTACAAATATTAATATATTCTATTATAGAATTCAATAGAATAACACTGGAACTGCAAACTGACAGAGATCAAACCAATCAGAACACATTTGAGGTTAGTTATTTAAAATGGGTTACAAGACTTTGGACCAATTAGAATTCAGTGTGGGTGGAGCTACTTTACCACGATGCTTTTGAACACAGTAACAAATACATTCAGAAACATTGATGTGATGTATTGAGATCTATCAAAGAAACAGGTGTTTTATAAAATATATGAAGACATTCTGAGATAGTAGTTTTAACATACTGTATGCTAAAATGCTTTTTCTCTTAACTCTGTGTTTCTCTACAATTTATACCAGCCATTAGTAATCTGATCAAAGTGTAGTTAATACATCTTTGCATATGCATACTGAATCAGTGAATGCAAGACCTTTCAGTTGAATGGTAAAAACAAATACACACAAACTGAAAACCACAGCAAACTGTTCTGTGTGTAAGTTCAGAGAGACAAAGCGCTTAATGTGCATCTGATGTCTGGTGTCATAACGGCGGAGGTCAACAGTCCCGGCAATGACAGAACTAAACTCAAGGGCAGTCGTCCCATCTGGAGTCGCCCTTTACAAACGCTACAGTCAAGTGTGCAGAGAAGTCACACAGCAGCGCGGAGGGCAATCCCAGCAGCCACGTAACAACACACAACATTACATAACATCAGATTCTTTCACCGTGTCCTTCCAGCAGGTGCAGCTGAGCAAGCACAAGTCTAATTTGAGCTGGTGTCGTTCATATGAAAGGACCACTGGGGAGGAACGGCTCTCATATTCACACACTCCAGCGGAGAACACACTAATCTCACAAAGCTACACTATTTTATCCATTAACACAATTCAGCGCAGTAAATGACCCCTCATCAGCCCGTGCTGCGGTACCTACCTACACTTACTAGACCACAGAACAATGACAAACAGTGGTACTACATAACATTCAAAGAAATATGCGCATTACTTTGTTTATAAGCATTCTCTTATTTTTTTAGAACATATTATTTAACCTAAGTACATTTTATTTTTTATAAATAATTAAATAATACTGATTTAAATTTGATGATAAGCTGGCTTTGATGCAGTATTCAAAATTATTTAAAATAAAATTCATAGCAAACAATTCAGAAACAGTATATGTAGGGCTGTGCGATAAATCGAACACGCATCTCGTCAGTAAAGCCGGTTCCGTGATTAGCAGTAAATCTCCATCACCTGCTTTCAGGTGGAGCGACAGTTAATACCCAGAGCCGTAGATCACAGACATGTTCAATATATCGCACTGCCCTAAGTATACATCAATTAAAATATAACCCAACAATAACAACAAGCAGCACACAAGCTCAAACCCCAGAACAAGTTCCCACAATATTATTATTATTATATTAAATAAACCAATAAAACACAACCATGTCCCAGCACAAAAATTGTAGGTTAATACAAAATTATATAAAAAAATGTAAGATAAATTATAAATAAATTATACATTTAAATTTAAATTGTACAATTAAAACTAATATACATATTTATATAGGAAGTTGTATTTATTTTATTTTTATAATATATAAATAATAGTGCTGTCAAACAATGAATCGTGATTAATCACATCTAAAATAAAAGTTAACATAATATATGAGTGTGTACTGTGTATGTTTATTATATATATATAAATACAAACACATGCATGTATATATTTATGCAAAATATGTTATGTTCATATAATTATATATATGAAATATAATCATATAAATGTTTATACATGCAAATATTTTCTATATATATACTGTATACATATATTATGTAAACAAAAACTTTTCTTTTGGATGCGATTGATCATTTGACAACACTAATACATAATAAAATATATAATACAAATAATACAAATGTCAAAACACATACATTCACTAATAATTTCAAATGAAAATGATTTAAATAAAAAAGCAGTCAAATAAATGTTAGTAATCAATTCACATACTAAATAAAATCATATTTAATCAAATGTATATTAATGAATATTAGTATAAATTACTATTGTTGTTGTTATTAATAACAATAAGACTATTATTCTTATTAAATGAACAAACAAATAAATAGAAACTATTTTAAGATGCATGGGGAAATAACGTGTCTTGAAAAGGCTTCAGTGTAGACGGATTGCAATGATACCACTGTTGTTGGTTTGGAAGATTTTGTGTGGAATGGGGTCAGATTGAAAAACAAGGTGATTTTAATCTAAACCCTACGGAGCACAGACATCACTTTATCCAGCAGTTACTGTACCCCGGGTTTGCTGAATATAACAGAGTTTTTAAGAGACGTGAGTGCTTGTAATGCTGGCAGTAAAACAGCTGTGAAGAGCATTCTGGGATTAATGCACAGGTCAGAAGTCTATCTCAACTAAAGATGCTTCATATCCGGCTCAGTGCTGCTGGAAACCATACAGAGAGCTCCTGTATTTACAGACTGAGCTTTCAGTGCAAGAACTGTGAACGGTTAAACTGAAATGACATTGATTTATAGCACCACAGATTTCCCACATATAGAAGCTGCCGTCAAACCAAAATAATAGCTTATATTCTATGGAAAATAAGCTGTCGATACATAAACAGCGAAGCGCCGGAGCACAAAAAGTGTTCCCTTTTGAGAGAAAGATCTAGAAAAAATTCAAAACAAACCATTAAAATGTTTGAGCTCAGTGTAAGATGATTGAGTTAGCAGCAGGCTTTAGCTCTGCCAACATTCATCCAGTCATGCTTTAGGAAGGCAAATTGTATTTTCACCAAATTGATTTTCTCCTCATTGATTTTCTTATTTTACAAAGGCATTTTGTGTGGTACAGTCCTCTGTTGCAGTAACATCGGTCATCTCTGCACAATAACCAAACCTGTGCAGGTATCACATTAGATGCACTGAAAGCGGCACATAATGTGAAGAATTCTGCGAAGCATCAACAAAACTACACTTCCATTCTTAAGCCAAGCGCACACTTCGATAATCAAGCTCGTCGCCCTTTGATATCACAGCCAACGAAATCTGACAAAGAGCAGAAACTGTGAGAGAGCAAATAGTGTGCAGCGTATACTTTATTTTGATAATACTGAGAATTATTCGTGAAAGATGGGATGAAAAATGCACATAAAACCATGTTTACAAAACCCGTTGCACGCAATCGAGTGTGACAATTTATAAAATGAAAAACGTACAATTTATTCGCTCTCATGTCAATCTAAACCAGTAGACCTTGCTTGGTTTTGTGGAAACCAGAAGACTTTTAGGAGGTTTTTGATCACGCAATTAAATCATGACAACTTTTCATTTTTGTGTGAACTGAAACACTTGTGTCTGATGAATGAGGCTCAGTGTGTCAATGCTAAACGCTTCACATCGTAGTATGCTACACCGTTGACACGTGCTCTCTGAATGTCACATGATTGATTCAGCGAGTGATGTGCAGTTACCTCAGAAATACTTTTGCATTTTAATCCAATTCTGTGTAAAAATGCCTTAAGATTTTGTTAAGATTGTTAAAATCACTACAAACATCTTTTCTGGTTCATTCATCAACGTGGATGTGAAAGGTCAAGTAAGATGTACTGCATTATGGGATACAGTCTCAAACAGTACACAATATCTTAAAAAACCATTGTTATTTTAGGTTTAATCAAATATAGTATATAGAATATACTATACATTATAGGAAATATATTATAGAATATAAAATCTTTATTTGTAATCATCAGCTTTCATTTTAGTTTAGGTTTTAGTAATTTAGCTATATGCATTTGTCATTCTATTATTATATTTTTGTTTCTATTTATTTTATTTTTGTTTCTATTTATTTTTATTTTATTTTTGTGTTAGTTTTAGTCATTATAGTACTTCAACTCAAACTCATTTTACTTCAGTTAGTTGCCTAAGCAACATTTCTGATCTTTATATTTGGCTTTATTTTTATTTCAGTACTTTTAGTAATTTTAGTACTTCTCTTCAAACTCCTTTTAATTCAGTTATTTTCCTAATTCTCATTTAAGGTTTTTCATCTAGTTTCTATTTTATTTTAGATGTTGCTAAGGCAACATGTTTATTTTTTTAACTTTTGCACTTCAACATAAAATTATTTTATTCTGGTTAGTTGCCAAAGCATCATATCAAAATTTTATTTCAGATTTCAGTTATAATTTGCCATTTTTATTTGTATTATTATTATTTTTTTTATATTTATATTTAGCTTTATTTTTATTTGTTTTTACACACATTTCTAGTTAGCTTTACTTTTATTTTAGTGTTAGTTCTAATAATTTTAGTATTTCATCTCAACGTTTTCAATATAATATCTATATTTTATTTTTAGTTTGATTACCGAAAACTACAGAATGACGCACAATCTGTATAGAACGTTCACACTGAAAGCGTCAAAGCAACCCAAAGTCATTCATTTTCAATGAGACACCACTGGCTATATGAGTAAGTTTAATTTTTATGTAAATATGCAGTGGGACAATGCTGCGACAACCAATGAGAGCGCATGCAGTAAATATCATGTGATCAACCACCAAGGTTTAACTTAAAAAGCCAGGACAAAATCACTTTGCTTGGATACTGCAGTCAAGCAGGAATACCTACAGTACAAGTACAGAGACCTCGATCACGTCCATGCGTTTCAGGACGAGGGGCCGAACAGATCAGAGCAAGACCCCGTTGTGATGACCCTCATCTCACATTTACACCCTGTCGGTGCGGCCCGAGGGAAACGGCCGGCTCCTGCCCTCTCCAGCAAAGCCTGCAGAGGCGTTTGGCAAAACCTGCTGCTCTCGACAGGGGCACGGAGATGGAGAAGCAACGGAGAGAGAGCGAGAGGAAGAAGAGAAAGAGAAGAGTCCCTGGAGGGCTGAACAATCAGACAATTTCAAGATCATGAAGCATTAAACCAATCCCGGCAGGGTACACTAATTAAACAGCCGGGCCCAGCACCGCCAACCAATCCCCACAGAGCAATTAAATCCATCCCCTCTAAAACACTGTGGAACCTGTCTGGGGAAAACCACGGAGAGAAAGAGAGAAGAAAAAACATAAAATTCATCTGGAGAGAGCGAGAGAGGGGGGAATGCGGTAAGCTACTAACAAGGGGAATTGAACGGGAACGATTCAATTCGACGCTTTGTTCTTCCTTCGTCTTTATTTTCTTTAATTACTACAGTCAAAAACGCCCTAAAAACTCTTTTCCTGAAGACCCAGAGACCACCGTTGTCTTCCAAAAAGCATGACCCTGCCGTTAATGCATAATAAAGAGTTCAGGAAGCTCTTCCAGACGCCTGGAGCTCCTTAATAAACCGGCGGAGATGATCACGGTGTCATCGAGCACAATCTATTCACCAGCGCACTGATCAAAATCATCCAGGGATGAAAAACGACTCCATCATCCATCAAAGAGCTCCTGGGCGACTCCGGATAACTTCAAATACAAATTGCATTGGAAATGTAATAAGTAACGTCACTATCATCAAAGATCACATTTGTAATCCATATCAACTTCCTGTTTCTTGCAATACGCTTCACGAAACATGCTTGCAATGCTGAAGCGGTGTAGAATGACACCAAAAAATGA
This sequence comes from Oxygymnocypris stewartii, assembly GCA_003573665.1. Taxonomy (NCBI): domain Eukaryota; kingdom Metazoa; phylum Chordata; class Actinopteri; order Cypriniformes; family Cyprinidae; genus Oxygymnocypris; species Oxygymnocypris stewartii. Next base: position 21,981 of record QVTF01021481.1, read on the forward strand.
CATCTTTTGGCGGTTAAACTTGCATTCATACATGATTTAAAGCAGTAGAACTAATTAAATAATCAAAATGAGATGCAAAAATGAAAGCAAGGAGCGTTTCGTCTGCAGTTTGTATCTAAACTGCCCTTTGGCGTGTCGAGGCGTCCCACTGGTTCCAGTCAGAGCTGATTTTCTCTGTTCCTCTCTGAAGCCGTTGTGTAAACACTAGAAATGACAATTCAAAAAAGGCGACAGACTACGGATAAACTGCATTTAGATTCACTTAGCAGGGAAGCGCACGCATTATATGCAAATTTAATGCACGCCACTACATGTCATCAAACATGCAAGAAATGTGATTTTGTTTATATAACACGACAACAACGACGCTGTGCTTTGATACGTGATACGGATACTGAACATTTATGAATTACACTACTGTTCAAAAGGCTTGGGATTTGAAAATGGTTATGAAAGAAGTCTCTTCTGCTCACCAAGCCTGCATTCATATGATTAAAACATAGTCAAATCTGTAATATTGTGAAATATTATTACTATTTAAAATAACAGCTTTCTATTCGAATATATGTTCAAATGTAATTTATTTCTGTAATAAAAGCTGAATTTTTAGCTTTGATAAAAAAGTCACATGATCCTTCAGAAATCATTGGAAAATGCTACATTTCGTATTGGTTTCAATGTAGAAAACAGTTGTGTTGCTTCATATTTTTGAGGAAGCTGATCGTTTATGAATAGAAAGTTCAAAATACAGCATTTATTTGAAGTATAATTATTTGGTAACGTTATAAATTTGCTGTCACTTTTGATCAATTTAATTCATCCTGTGTTACTTGCAGTTTCTTTGTAACTATTTGTGAATTTTACGAGTGATAACCGTTTCACAGTAAATCATATGCATTTTTTTTTCTCTGAAATAGTTAGGATTTCCTTAACAAATAGTAGTCATTTTTTGCATGATTCAATGATTTTTAGTTCTACTTCACTGGGTGGCAAAAAAGAAAAAACACATTACACGTGCAGCCACTCGCGCACGCACGCACACACACACACACACACACACACACACACACACACACACACACACAACACACACCACACACAACACACAACACACACAACACACACACACACACACACAGGGGGTCTTCTTTATCCCTGAAGGGCAGAATGGACAATAGAGAGCTGAATTATGGTGACTGAAGAACTGGCTGATATAAAAGAGGCACAGAGAGAGCAGGAGAAGAAGAATGGAGGGGATTCAATAAGGCCTCTGTAAAATGAACAAGAAAGGCCGGTGCTCAATACTTCTGCCATCAGACAGTCAAAACAAATAAAGAGGGCCACTGTACAGGTACACAGCTCAATATGGCCTCACTCGCTCTGCTTTGGCTGCCAGCGGGAAGAAGACACAGCTATATACTCCAACAGATGAGCCATTAGCTCTCTCTCTCTCTCTCACGATCGGGTTTATGGGGCCGCTATCGGGTTTAGGTGGTCGTCGAGAGCCAGGCCTTTACCTCACCGGTGCGCTAGACTAATGTCTCCCCGAAGTTTTGTTAAAATCTCGTTATTTACTGAAGTGCCGAGACCATCGCCATCCCCGAGAGTGTGAGCGCGCCGGGTATTAATATGAAAATGCAGAGATTCATTGCCATGACAAACTATCAGACTCCAGCATGGATCGATGGGGAAAAAATTGAGGATCTGTGCTTTTGGGACGTCGTTAAGGATTTAGAGGAGGAACCGACTTAAACAGGAAGTGTCTGTCATGGTTTAGCCGAGAGAGTGTGTGTGTGTGTGTGTGTGTGTGTGTGTGTGTGTGTGTGTGTGTGTGTGTGTGTGTGTGTGTGTGTGTGTGTGTGTGTGTCACCTCAAACACACGCGTGAGGGTCAGCGGTGTGATCTCTCAATGCAAATCTCCTTATGTGTGGTGCTTAAATGTGTGGTGACTAATTCCTACAGCTTCTAATGATTCTGGTCAATTCACAAATGAATCGCTCTGCTGAACTGATTCGTCTTAATGATTCAGTTAAACTGTTTCGCAAAACATGCTGAAGTTTAATACGTAGGGTTAAGGGTTTTGAAAATATCTTTAACATTATTAAGACTCCTTGTTTATGTTTGGAACAATAAAACAACTAATATGACATAACCTATAAACTAAATGAACAATTACCTCAAATAAACTAGAATAATTCAGAACTTTTACTACAAAAATGCAAATGTCACAGGAATGAGTACTCAATATAATCAATGAATCAGGTCCAAATGATTCTTTGAACAGGATCAACTGTACTGTTCGGAATAATAAACAACAAAATATGATATAACCTATAACCTAGATCACAAAAAAAAACTAAAAATAATTAAATAAATAAACAGGAATTATTATACATTTTACTACAAAAAAGAAAGAAATCTAAAACATCACACAGATATGAATGATTATTTCCTTCAATTCTCAAAAGAATCAGTGCTTTGGTTGATTCTTTTTAATGATTCGGATAAACCAGTTTGCAATTTGCAAGATGCTGAAGTTTATTGGGTTAATAGTTTTGAAAATACTGTTAACAGCCACAACACTGAGAATATGATGAACAATATTATGTTTTTAACCTTTTTTCATGTTTGGAACAATGAACAACAGAATATGCCATAACTTAAAATCTAAAACAAACAAACAACAAATAAACTGGAATAATCAGCAATTTTACCACAAAAATGAAATGTTTGAAATATTCTTCTCTATGGCTATATTCATGGCAAGAACCAGTTAATCCACACACAAGTCCATCTTATACACAAGTCTGTCTTACACACAAGCTGGGGGAGGGACCGCTTACAATCTTCAATTCACCTAACCTGCATGTCTTTGTGCTGTGGGAGGAAATTAAACGTAAAGTCACACAGGAATTTGAGTCATCTGATTCCCAAAAGAATCAGTGAATTGTTTTTTGAGCATGTTCACTGAAAAAATGAACCAATTTGCTAAAGCGAATCAGACTGAATGCAGATGATACCCAAATGTATCTACCTCTGAAACGAGATAAACACGCTGCTCTGGAATCTCTTTTTGCATGCCTGGATGAAGTGAAAACATGGTTTTCTCAATGAATGAATCAAAGACCGAGGTTATAGTCTTTGGCCCTAGTAAAAACTCAGGGAGCAGAAGTATCGATCTGGACTATCTTGCTCCTTTTACTTCTTCCTGTATAAAGAACCGAGGTGTTTTCTAGGATCAGGGTCTTAAATTTGATAAACAAATAAATGCAGTTATTAGTTCCTGTTTTTTTTCAGCTGCGCCTTGCTTCTCTCCAAAATGAAATCTTTTCTATCTGTGAAAACTTTAGAGATTGCTATCCATGCGCTCATTACAACTCACTTGGACTGCAACTCTCTCTATCTCGGCATTTCTAAATATTCAATCGCTCGTCTCCAATTAGTACAAAACGCAGCTGCTAAATTCCTCAAAGGACAACGTAAATTTGATCATGTTACTCCAATTCTGAAATCGTTACATTGGTTACCTGTGCATCTTAGAATTGAGTTCAAAATTCTTCTCTATGTTTTTAAATCTATAAATAATTTGACACCGAGCTATTTATCTGATCAACTTTATCCATACAATCCAACTCAAAATCTGAGGTCTGGTGATCAAAGACTTCTCTCTGTCCCCAGATCACGGTCCTAGGCTGTGGAGCCTTCCAGCCTGTATCAGATCGGCACAGTCTTTAACTGTTTTTAAATCATCTCTTAAAACCTATTTCTTTTCTTTGGCTTTTAATTCACTGAGTTTATGGTATGAATCTGTGGGTTGTCCTGTGTTTTATGTTTTTGATTGTTCAGCAATTTGGTCAGCCGTGCTTGTTGTTTTTAAATGTGCTATATGAATAAAACAAACTTGAACTTAAACCTGAATCAAAAGTGAGCGCTCACTCATGCAACACACACAGCCATGATTTTAGGATGTTGTGGGTCATTGCAAGGCATTGCTGTGCATTTACTAAGGTCTTGGGGTGGTTGCTAGCTGGTTTCTTACTGCTCCAAGTGAAAGAGCAAACAGATGGGCCATTATTAATAACCTCAGTGTAACACACACAGTGTTAGCGAGTCACTGGCTTTGTGTAGTTGAAGAAATAAGCCACCATCGTAGCAGTGCAATGCTCTATCAAAGCACATGCACGGAGGGTTAATCCAGGAACTGTGGAGGTGAATGGGGGAAAATAAGTGTGGACAGATATGAAAATCGAGCCCTAGGAGGGTCACAGCGATTAAGAGGCTGTTTTATGACAGACCGGCTCTCTCGCTCGGTGAAAGAAACGGTTTATCATTCCTCTCCGCATGCTGAAGTATCCGCTTTGAAGTCTCGAGCGCTAATTCTACAGAGGAAGGTTAAACTGCTTAAATCTTGAGTCAGTTTCACTTCTCCTCTAATGTTGTCAGCTGAGCGGGAGGGGAACGTGACTCTGGGATCTTCACAACTCAATTTGCAGACACCGTAAAAGCCTTTTCTCTCCTCTTTGTTTCCTCCGCCGAAGCTTCACAGAGAGAGATGGAATTTCCATTCGGCCGGCCTGATGGATAAGAGATTGTTCTAGGCAGCTCTTTTTTGTGAAGGGTGAGACATTAGGGTGCACACTTATGGAAATGTTTGTTTCTCAGCACAGACGGAAGCTCTCGGTGGCGATTATGAGTTTATAATTGCTTAATTCGACACAGATTAGCTTTTCACAACAATCTAATGATGGTCAGCGCAAACACACACACACACACACATTTGAGTTAATTTTATTACTCCCCGGTTCACGTGCCTAATGGCCTCATACATGCACTAGCACTGCTCTTCATAATTAATATGCATCGGGAGACCAAATTGTGAGCTAAACGTCACAAAAAAAAATGTTTCAACAATTTAAAAACAATGATTCTTGCCAGCAGGCACACAACGTCATAAGACATTAATATTTGGTGAAATTTTGATTGCGACATCAGGTGATCAAAGTTAAATTCAATGTCTAATGTCAATGTTAATTTGATGTCCAATACCGACGTCAGCTGATTGTGTTTTTAGATTGTGTAACCAAAATCCAATGTTAAGTCAACATCAAATTGGCGTCAAATACTGACATCAACCCAATTTTCATTCTCAACCGTCTATCCGACGTCATCTCCAATGTCAACCTGATGTTATATTGATGTCCTGTGCTGCTCGGTTGCATCGTTCTGAAGCCGGTTCGTATCTAAACAACCAAAGAAACATTCACAAATCAGTGCTGACCTTATAATGTACGTAAAAGTCTGCAAGCACTAGGAGATCTTCTAACAAAAAGTAACTTAAGAGTTTTATGCATCTTACTGTGGATAATATGCGTCAATACTCCATACTGTGTGCAAAATATTGAATGTTTTTTAATCATTTGAAATCTCGTTACAATGTTTATTGCATTGATATAAAGCACAAATGAACAGGTTCTCATCTATAGAACCAAACAATCACTCAGAAATCAGTCCTAAACTTGTATGCAACAGTCTGCAAACACTAGCAGATCTTCTAACTTGATCAATTTAATGCATCTTAAATGTGGGATAAGTGTCAGGACTCCAAACTGAGAGCAAAACATTGCAAAAAAAATGTTTTAACAATTTAAGATCAGTGTTACAATGTTACTATTGTTGTTATGAAGCCAAATAAGCTTGTTCTCATCTAAAGAACCACTCAAACACTCATAAATCAATCCAGAACTTATAATATATTTAGCAGATCTACCAACAATGGTGAAGAGCGACTCTAAAGAGTTTGATGCATCTTATTGTGGATTAATATGCAGTGTGAATCTAAACTAAAGGCAAAACATCACAAAAAAGTATGAACTTGAAAAAGTTTAATGCACCGAGCTGTGAATTAAGATGCATCAGGACTCCAAATTGAGAGCAAAACGTTGGAAAAAAATGTTTAATTGATAAAAAATCTGTTCTTGCATCGTTATGAAGCACAAATAAACCGGTTACCATCTAAAGAATCAATCAAACACATTCACAAATCAGTCCGGAAATTATACGCAACACTTGCAGATCCTCCAACAAAAGCCAAGTCATTTTAAAGAGTTTGATGCATCTTACTATGAATCTACATGAGAATAAACAGCAGCGTTTCTGAACAACAAGCAATTCTATTATTGTATCTATGTATATAGTATCTATTAAACCATCATATTTGATTGTGATGCATTAGCGCAGTATAAACAGTCTGTAGTTCTGTTGTGCTATCGGTTAGTAAACGTTGCTGAGGTTTCCTCTCGACAACAGCGTTTTATCCCTGCAAATCCCAGCGCCTTACAGAATATCTCTAAACCGTTTCCAGATCCAGCGCATTTGACAGCAACAATAACAGCAATAAACACAGATCCCCCTCCACCGTGAATGAATTCAGAGTTGAAATGAGTCTTTTTCACGGCCAATTGGAGCTGGTTGGGGAAAAGCTCTGAGCAGAAGAGTGATGGCACTGTTTGATGATATTACAGTCACGTTTTGAGGTGTAAAGATGACATGCAAACACCCGAGTCATGCAAAACGTGGTCCCTGAGAAACTGCACAAAGACTGACAGTACACTACAGCCTGAGACTTAAAGATGAAGCCTGTTTTTGCACCACAATGAACACTTTTCACATTTCCAGGATTCTCAGAAGCGCCATGTCGTCAAAGTTGAGTAAACTTCCACAACAGTGAACGGAAACTACAACAAAAATAATGTTGGCTCCAATAGCAAACTATATAGCACTAACATACTATAATAGCAAATCGTTGATTTTCTAAAAGAGAAAGTGTCGAGTTGCATTAGAAACACTCGTGCAGCAGCGTAATTTAATGTAAAGGCAATATAACACAAAATATAGTAGACATTTTAAATGCACATTACATTTAAAAGATGAAAATATAAGTTAGCTAGGTTTACAATGTCAAAAACTGCTAAAACACATCATAACAGTCATGGTTTCTAAACAGGTTTCTGCCATTGAACATGTCATGACATGATATATTTTGCATAAAAACAAAGAGATAAGCGTCGTTCTTTAGTCTACGGATGTTTCTTAAGTGGAAAAATGATTTAGCAAACTCGGGTAGCTTGATTTCATGCTTTGCTGCATTAAGAATGAAGTAAAATACGCATTGCATGTGCAACATTAAAGCACAAGCATAAAGTATATTCTTTTCTTTTTTTCCAAGACAACCTTTCTCATTTTCTGTTAAGTTTAATACTAAAATAGCTAAACCTAATAAACACAAATAAAATACTAAACATTATAAAAATGACAAAACGGAAACGGAAATCACGGAAACTTTAATTAAACTTAAAGTGAATACATTTAGAAATAGTTTGAAAACTAATTCAAAATATTAACAAAAACTCTAATAGTATATTAATGACACTAAAATAGCACTGGTTTATAGCTAGCTACCTGAAAAACAACATTTGTTTTAATGTCATATTTAAAGTAAACTCAACTTTAATCAATGCACGTTAAATAGACGGTTTACTCATAAACATTTCAAATGGTCATTTAATCACTCTGCTATACTATCACTTAATAAATGCACTCTTGAAATGCACTGGAGAAGCATTTTGTGTGCACTTGAATAGTTGTAGTCTCTGCACATTAAACTGGGACAGGGAAAAGTTTTTAAACATCCAAAAATGACAGGAAAGATGAGCTAGAACACAAATATACAAAAATAAACAGCCTCATAGTTTGATTTATGTGTTGCAATATAAAAATGTAAAAGCAGCAAGTGCATATTTCATCAGCTTTCATATTGGTCACCAATGCTCTGCACACTCTGGGACAAAAGAGGACAGTCTGTTTGCACAGGGGTCTTGTTAGCCTGCTCCCTATTGGTCAGACTCAGATCCGTCCTAAAAGAGACTAGCGGAGACCTTTTGGCCTGTCCTTTCCACGAGCGCCCACGGAAATGCCATCTGGCTGGTGTGAATTATTACCAAGGCAACGGCCATGTGACCTGAGACCAGTGGAAACCAAGGTCACCCAAACCTGTAGCCCATCTATTTCTGTGTCATCTCTTTTATGAGGGTAGAAGAACCCGGCGTCCGTTCTTACGAGGACGTGTCCTATCGCTTAGGAAACAGATTAAACGAGGAACATCATTTAGTGTCGTTCTCATCTTCACTTCATAAAGCCTCAAACAAGCTCATTATCATTTACACAAGATACTTATTTTATAAAAAGTTAACAGAAATAAACTGAGCTGGCAAATAATTAATAAATATTTTAAAAGGTTTATTTAAAAAAAGTATTGTTTGTTTTTTAATGTAGTATTTAATAATTTTAATAAAGTATTGTGTGTGTATGTGTATATATATATATATATATATATATATATATATATACATATCTTTACATATTTTATTTATTTTTTATCTAGATTTTGTTTCTCTATATAAACACACACTTATAACATAAAAATATAAAGAATAGAGGATTAAATTATCCTAATTATTATTATTACTAGAATTATTACTATTTTATATTATAAATTATAATAAAAATATTAAAATATATTAAAAAACAACTATAACAAAATCTATAACAACACTTTTTCCAAAACCATTTCAGTAACATAATAAGGTTCCATTTGTAAAAATTACTACATTAGTTAACAAACTAAAAATGAAAAATACTAATAATACTAAGCATTTAATAATCTTAGTTCATGTTGATTCCAACATTTAAAATGAACAGTTCTATTAATGTTATTTAACGGACCGGAGCTAAAATGAACTAACAAAGAGCGGTTGTATTTTTATTAACTTAACACTGTAACAAATGAATGTGTTCATTGGTAATGTTAATGCATTAAATATAGGAAACAAATGAAACCTTATTGTAAAGCGTTACCACAATTTCTCATATTACCATGTGCATGATTTTTTCATTTAAACATTTTAGTGAGAGAATATCAACACAAACCACAGAAAAAACCGTATCGCTACGCCTCATATCATGACAGGAGGACGTCAAATATTCCCTCTCATGAAGAATTCCCACTGAGACCGGAACACACGGCTCGTTCATGAGGGAATATGACTGAAACACCTCGGAGGATTAATGGCAATACAGGAACTGCTGTATGAAATGATGTAATTGGAGAGCAACCAAAGCGACAGCCATAAGCCACAGACCCCAGCGAAAACATCATCTGACACGGCCAGATGCTCCGCTACAGACCAACACAGACAAAGAGGGTCATAAATCAACTGTCAGCCGCAGATCCCCCTCTCCTAAACATATTCGTCTGCTGGTCAATACAAGCAGTGGTGCTCCGTTCAGGGGGGTCTGGGGTGAGAGGAATAAAAACATCTTCCAGGAACCCGAACCGTTAATACACCTGAAGTTTTAGACACATTATAGGTGCTGCAGCAGATGTGCTGAATATTTTCCATCTTTTCTTTTTCACCCGTCCCGATATATGGATCTCGCTGGAGTCCAAGTTCAAGAGTGTATGAGGGGCCCTCGGGGGACGCTGTGGACACGACGTCCCGCAGGGGCCACATGGGAGAATAACAAAGACCGTCACAGCATGCAATAAACAGCGTCGGACTAGATTCAGAAATGAGTTAACAGCGATGTCTCCTGAATATTTAAAAAGTTAACATGTCCAAAATGTGCATGCACACCACATAACAACAAACTTAACTCTAACGACTATACTTAATGAAAGCTGCTCTGAATTTCATATTTATAGCTTTGCTTCTGTTCATACTCTGTTGTAGCATGAGGGAAAACAACTTTCAGATGGATGTTTTCTCAGCAAATAGCTTCAGAAATAACATCTATGCACATTTCAACTTGTGGTCTTGCAGATCACTAATCATCATTTAATAATGCATCCATATGGAATGGGGAGAAATGGCTAACGCACCTGTTAAATAACATTTACACAGAAAATTATAGACCTCAAATAAAAAGTTAACATGTCCAAAATATACATACACATCAGATAACAACTCTCAAGACTACAGACTTAATGTGAGCTGACAGTGCTTCCTCTGAATGTCATAGTTTGAAGAATAACTTTCAGGTGAGTATTTTGTGAGCAATCAGCTCCATAAATAACATCTTTGCATTTTATGACTTGCAACCCATTAATCAATGCACATTTAGTTTTAAAACATAATCTGCAAAATGCAAAAGAACCCCACGAAATAGGAAACAATTACTAATGCAACTGTTAAATGACACAAAATAAAATACAATTGAAGTATGCATGTGCACCAGATAACAAAAACTAACCAACTATTAAGGATTAAATATAAGGTAAGAATGTTTCCTCTGAATTTCATATGTATAGCTTTGCTTCTGTTCATACTCTGTTGCAACATGAGGCAAAATAACTTGCAGTTGGATGTTTTCTGAGCAAATAGCTTCACCGGATTTGAAACCAATTAATCAACGCATTTTTAAGCGTTTTAAGCACAATCAATGCAATCTGCAAAAAGCATCCATATGGAATGGGACAAATGACTAATGCAACTCTTATATGGCACATACTTACACATAAAACTGTATAAACGGCATACATTAGGATTGTGTAAACATTTTTGCTTTCTCACATGCATTAGGTCTCAATAAATAGCTTCGACAAACTAAAATCCCGTACTGGATGTGGAATTGGCCACAAAAGGTTCAATAACACAATATTCTTCAGCTTCCACCCACATGCGAGCGCGTTTTGAGATGAAGATGCTGTGGAAGCATTCGGCGGCTGCATTCACGTCACATTAAATATGACTTGAACTGTCACAGGCTGCAGGTGAGCACATCAATAACCTGAACCAGGTGTGACCTAGACTACCTCCAGAAACAAAGAAAAACTCTGATGTGCAAATGTGTGTGATTCATATATCGAGCCCAGCGGATTCATGAGAAATAACAGAGCACTGCGCGCTCACCGCTGGTGCAGCTTTTCATGATGACAGATGGATTTTGACTGTTTAACTCAAAGCTGATTAAACAATGTCAACGAAAAGAGCTGTCATATAACAATTTGCTTAGTATTTAAAACAAAAACATCAATTAATTCACAAAACCTCTTTGTCCTCCTGTCCTCTAAAGGCCAGCGTAGACAATGTGAGGGACGTGACTCCTCCCCATACAAATGTTCAATATTCAGATAAGCAATCGATCGATGTGTTTGTCAATGAATAATTCTAACACTTCAACGTTTAATCTCCTCAGTCTGCTTCCTCTTATGAAGAGGGTTTTGATTTATCTTCCAAGCAGAAATATTCAGAGCACAGTCCAGACAATAGCCATCTGATATTTGTCCAGAAGAGCTCTCCATGAAAACATGTTTGCTCTCCCTGTCCATGAACAGGTTCAGGGTTTGGATAACCTCAGTGTGGACATTGCCGTCTGTCTGTATTCAGAACAAACCAAAAACATGAGAGAGACCCTCCAACAACAGCCTACACAAGGAGCTCTTCTTAGGAAAGGCTTGAATAACAATCGGCCACACACACACACACACACACACACACACACACACACACACACACACACACAGATCTGATTCCTCTCCGGCTTGGCTTGGCATGCTCTTGTCATTTCTTATGTTACAGAACATCAATCATAGGGCTGAGTCTGTGCCCTTGCGCTGGCCGAAGCTGATTTACAAACATTAGCAGGGAATGCAATTACACAGTCCGAGAAGCGCGAACAGTCAGCGAGCGTTCTGGGTTTGACGCGTCACAAGCGGTGTGGATGGAGCATACACACTGCGGTTGAAGCGAAACTGGAGTGTGTGTTTAAATACAACAGGCTGATCCTTGTGTCCAGAAAGACTGGATATGAAAATACTAACAAGAGCAAGGGGTCAATGATTGTTTTACATTTATATATAAACAAATATTTAGTTTATATATACAGTAAATATATATATTCATAAATACACATATATACACACACACACACACACACATATATATATACATATATATATATATATATACATACAGTATATATATATACACACACACACAGACACACACACACATATACATATATGCACACACACATACACACACACACACACACACATATATGCACACACACGCACACATACACACATACACACACATACACACACACACATATATATATATATATATATTAACTGCTATAGAATAGTAGAATATAAAAAATATGTTAAATAGGTAACATTTTTACACCATGTTTAAAGTAATAAAATGGATTTTCAAATTGTAGAATATAGTTTTTCAGAAAAAGTTTTTCAAAAACGTATGAAAACAACAAATGCAAAGACTGCATTTTTTTAAAGTATGATTCATATGTTTGAAACTAGATTTCTCAAAGATTTATTTATTTTACCCATATTAGATATTCATTTTTGACATTGAACCTGACATCGTAAGCCATTATAATACCATACCAACACCATCAGCAAGGATACATTCTGATCTTTAAACAGAGTCGGTCCTAAATGTACATCTTAAGTCGATGTCAAGCTATTGTATTTGAAAATAAAGCGCATTTCTTATATTATTAATGAATTACAATGTGCACAGCTTACCAAGACTACATGCAAGGTATAACCTTAACATACGAGCATGTTCAAGTACATATACATACATTAACCTGACATATTATAACATGAATACTTACTGCTTAGTTTCGCGCTATTAAGTTGTCGTAATAGATATAGACGTCAATAATAAATACATCAACTTTCCTAAACAGAAACTCTGACGGTGCCACGTTCATTACGCTCCGCGTCATTATTACTGAATAAAGTCAAAACGCGAGAGATGGATAAACACACTCAACGTTAAAGGTCCAAAATACACGAGTTGTTTGTTTTAGAAAGTCTGAGGTGAAACACAACCGGCACTTTACAGAACGAGCCGCGCAATCGCGCGCCACCGTTCCGTCTTTCTATTAGAATAAAACACATTAGGCTGATAAAAAGTTAAAGTCCACAACCGGGAAAGGCATTAAAAGTTTCCGTTTCCAGCAAAGCTCGCGAACGAAGCGTTAAGATAGCCTTAAATGTGCTGTTAAAGCGCGTTAGTGTGCGCGAGGCTGCTGCCGCTGCTCTTGCGCGCTCCTGATCAATGATTGAACCGAACAAAAGGCAGAAGAGGATCAATTACTAATAACTATCAATGCAACACCACCATCCCGTCCCTCTAAAGTCACCGAAAGAGAAAATGCATGAAATGCAAGGTGCATATCGCCTATAGGATCGCGTCGTGTAAAAAAGGTGAGAAATAAGACCAACCTGAAGCCGCCGGAGATCAAATTTCTTCCAATATTGAAACATCGATCCCACATCGGCGGCCATCTTGAGCACAATATTCAAGAGCGGCTACAATAAATATATGGGCTGGATTCCCCCCGTTAAACAGCGTTGACGATTACACTCCACATGGAAAAAAATTTTTAGGAAAATATCAGTTGTGGAAAACTAGACGGGACGCGCCGCGCGCTAGAGCCGGTGGATGCGATATGAACAGAATATAGATGCATATAGATGCATTAGTGCTGCTCCCGGGATTGCACTTGATTTTGGGTTTGGTAAAGTTATCAATACTGACGTAACGGGTTGATCAATAACGTCTGGGAAGTGGAAGGAGAACAACGAGCAACCAATGCGATGCGCCAGATGTTTGATGCGTAAAACGGCGAAATCGTTACATATCATTAATGAGCCCCACATAATGAGATTTGCAACTTTAGGTCAATAACGCGTAATGCGTGCCATAAATGCAGCGGAGGAGTCGCACGAACAGAATAAACACTGAATGGGGAAAGCTTTTGTGTTTGAAGTGAAAAGAGTGAATGTGTATTTTGATAGTGTCTTTGAATAATGAAGTGCAGTGAGATAAGCGTGATCAAATAGTGCTAATGTCTATTAAAACTCTTATTGGGCTTTTATAAAAAAAAAAATTAGAAGAAGATATGAACGGTAACATCATAAACAACATGCTGAAACATACAATGCATGAAAAGTACAAGTTTAGTTCACGCACTTATCGTTAATATCACGCACTTAATGTGTGCAGTTATAATAAACACCAGGAATATTTCATAATTATTTAGCTACAACACTCAGAGGTTGTTAACCCGAGCAAATGCATAAGGTGTTTCTTTTTATATTGCAAACACTCTTTCGCTCTTTGTTTGAAGACGGTTGAATTAAAAAATACAAATAAAAAACGGTGCATTCAAAGAAAAAGCATATGTTATTGGTGCGATTAATGCATGATTATAAATTCTGAATGGACAGTTGTGTTCAAACGGTAACACGTGCTCCCTCTTGTGGAACAGGACGTTTACTGGACCGAGCTGAGTGGCCCTTATAACAGGACTATATTCTGACATTAGTAGCTTTAAATATAGCACACACTGAACAAATGACATCTTTATCATTATGATATTAGTGTAACATAAAGATGACCTTACAGAGCCAAGATTCCCCTTAAAATAACACATCACACCACATTGTGGCCTTTCCCTGTGAGGAAGCTTCATTATCACATCGTGCATAATGACTAGCGGCAGTTTTTTTTAGAAAAGCGTATAAAATGGAGATTTTTACAGCGACCACCATTTGGTAAACTATATTCAGGCGATTACAAAAAGTCTATGGATTTATTTTCATCTTTCTAAAAAGCCGTTTGACTTACGTAGGCCTATCCGAAATGCTCCGGATTACTGATATCAGTATAATAATGTCTTGAAATGAAAGCGTTTAAGAGGTTAACTGCTCCGGTGGCTTGTGGACTGCGAGCAATTACTAAGTGAGCACATCTGTCATTCTCCTCTTCACTATTAAAACCAAACGCAAGTCTATTTTTAAGTAGAAATGTATTTGCACTTTGTAAGCCACCTACGGGGAATATAAAAGGTGCTTATTAAAAGTTTCTGTTTTATTGCTTTTTATTTATTGCTTCAGGGGGGAAAACATAGCACCGGCCTTATAATAAAGGAATAATATATCTTGTTTTGATATTGCTCACAGTTAAATTTGAAATTTAAATCAGGTCTGATATACAAGCCTGATGCAGCAACACTTATTACTTTTGTTCAAATCTAAATATTCAGAGATTTTCAGGGTGCAAAAAAACCAGTGGGAGATTTTTACGAACCCTTGTGGGCAGCAGTGCAAGCTGTGAGATTGATTCTAAGGGTTTTATCAAAAATATCATGTCATGTGAGACTTAAAAACAACAATAGGCTACTAATAATGTGGAACGAAGATAAAACTAAACCCAAAAGGAGTGATGCAGCCATTGGATCTCATCAGATGAGTGCGTGTGGATTGACGGCGGGAACGCAGTGGCCTAGATACACATGAATGTTTGACTACGCTTGGCAATATCATTCCAGGAATATTGACGAGAGCTGCTGAACTCTGATATATTGATTGACTCTGGAGTGCAAAAGGCCTTGAAACAGAAGCTTGTTGAGACTGCCCCCAGGTGGCTGGAAAGGTTTACATCTCATGACTACACATGACCGAAACAGGTCAACTGCCCACTACATGCATGCTAGTCCTGGAACAGCACCAAAGCCTTCACAGAAAACATGCTTCTATGTTGCTTTCACTAAAGCAATGCTAATCGAGTTGTAATTGACCACAGGATCATCTTTGGAAGGGTGAACGGTCTTTCCTGATGTCAACTCGGCTCTTCCATCGTGATAAATTGCCACTAAAGGTGTAGTAGTATAATCTAATTTCAGTGCATACTGCAGGGTTTGAGCATGAGAGGTCAAGCAGAGGTCGTGTTTCTCCCTCGTGATAACATCGACTGGATTAAACTATCCGTTCATGTTCTAAAGGCATTCGTGAAGACACGGTTTTAATATTAGTGATTACATTATATTCTCTACAGCGGAGTTACTGTAAGTTTTGTTACTTGAAATACAATTTATAAAGTTTTAATTCAGTTAAATACATTTGAATTAAAAACTATAAACATTAAAAAAAGGAATACAAATGACAAAACACTAGTTATTATATTCAACTACTGTAAAAGTAAAACCATTAAAATTACTTGAAATACTTGATATAAATGAAATAAAATATAAAATACCTTACATTTATTTTAATCGTTTGCAAAAGCAATATTTCTCACTTTCATTTAGTTGAGCTATGTAAATAAATAAAACTGAAATAAAATACTTGTTTAAAACATTTAAAAAATTATAATAAAAATGTACATTAAAAGTACTAAAACATTAAAAAGCATAAATATAAAAACTAATTCAAAATATTAAATATAAATAAAAAGTATAGATAAAAGAGATAAAGTATACTAAACGGCGTAATATTCTAAATAACACTGCTCGAGGAGAACTGCTTCATACGTCCATCAAGAATGATGAATAAAGGTGAAGCTAGTGACACTTACATGTCTAAATATCCCAAACCTGAGCTTCTAACCCATTCGTTTCCAACTAAATATCCCATAATGGACCGACAGAGAGTGAGAAACAGCATTAATGCCTGTCAATCACACATTCCAGGTTTAGGAAAGTTCAACTGTTCTGAGCTGAAGCCCTCTGGCTCCTGTATTAAACCCCTTTAATCAGGATTCTTATAATAACTTATGAAGTCCACAAGTGGCTACCTGGTTAAGAGCATGAGGATGTATATATAGACCGTCTGAGGTGGGGAATGGGGTTATATATATTAAAATCAGCACTTCAACCCTGTCTGAAATCACTCGTGCTTTGTCTCCTGAACTCAAGGGTTACGATTATGGTGAGTTTGCTTTGCCATACATTTATTCATTCATTTACTCTGTCTTTGATTATCAGCAGACATTAACTCAATATTCTCTTGATGCGTCCAAATGAAGATCTAAAAACTTTGAGTTGATTTCTTTCTGTCTGTGTTTGAAGCAGAAGTTTAAGTCAGCTTCATCAGAGCCACTTACATCTGACTCATCCAGCGTTTTATTCATTTCACTTTCTACAAATAAATACATGTTCTCAAAGATAGATACACACATTTTCATTAGCCAATGATTTGTGACTCATCTGTTTATTGTTTTATTAATGTTTCAACTTTCTCCTAGAGCGTAACGAGAGCAAATTAAGACTTTTCACTCAAAAAAAATTATTTTCTTCTTTTTATATGAAAAACACCCAAGTAACCTTTTTGAAAAATATATATTTCAACTGCTATCACATTGTGCTAATATATTTATATATATATATGTGTGTGTGTGTGTGTGTGTATATATATAAATATAAATATAGTGTGTGTGTGTACATACAGAGTAAAAAAAAAAAAAACACTAAATATAAAACAACATAAAATAAAAAGGTACTGTAATTTTCTACCAGGACATTATACATTAATTTTACAGACATTTGGATAGATAGATAATCGAATTTAAATGAGCTGAGCTACTATCCACATTGATCATTTTATAGTTTTATTACTGTATGTCAACCATATTTATTTGTCTGAAGGAAGTTTTGAGTTGATACTTAAATAAAAACTCTCTTGAGTTATGAACCTTAGCAATAAAATTTCCCTCTGGGTTTATTTATGCTGTTTATTACAAAATGCTTTGAAAATACTCGGCATATTTCGTGGTTGAGCTCTGGCCTCGTCTACAGCACAACTGTTGAGATGTAATCCAGACCGAAGACAGACGAGCAGCTGTCGGGCTGCGATGTCATCCAGCAGAAACGCATCTCACAATGTTTTCCCAGTTCTGTGGCAGGGATGTAAACAGCAGCGATTAATCCCTGTCTTGGTGGGATTACCTATCAACAGGCTCAGAGATGAGACTGTCAACAGCCAGCGCCAGTGTGTAATCCACATCTGATCCACTCGCTCTCCCGGCTAATTCTACATCCTGCAGGGCATCAAACATCCCTCTCACACACACAACACGTCACTGCTACACCTAAACTCCTGCATAAACACAACAGAGCTCAAAGGAACGTGATCGGCAGCTCAGGAAGAGTTTGATGAGAAATATTTGAGAGTTAGAGACAATGTCAGGAGGAGTCGTGTGAGGTTTCTGGGGTCTTTTTACAGAAGACTTTAGCCATTTAAACAGACTATCACAATTGTGATATTAAAGTCAACTTGAAATTGTATTTTCAACCCATTTTACTGGCGTAAAAAAGTTTGGAGTCTGTAAATGGTGTTAAAAGGAGTCTCTTCTGCTCACAGCAAAAACAGTAATATTGTGAAATATTACTGTTCAATTTTAATATATATAAAAAAATGTAATTAATCCCTGTGATTTTCAGCATCATTACTCCAGTCTCCAGTCACATGATCCTTCAGAAATCATTCTAATATACTGATGTGCTGCCTAGAAACATTTATTATTATTATCAATGTTATAATTTATTATTATTATCAACAGTTGTGCTGCTTCCAATTTTTTGGGGAAAAAATATGACAATGAATTTGCAATGTATTTTCTAGTAAACAGGTCAAATAAGAGGTCAACTTCATCTTATCAGCCAAAAAGGAAAGACGTTTCAGAGGTTTTCTGAAGCATGTTATTCTTCTTTTTGGAAAATAATGTTGAAATAAAGTGTACAAATGAAACGGCATGCCAAAGCGTACTTCTATTTAGCAAGTCACATGTGATTATTCTGCGCAGGCACCCAAAAAGGCAAAGAAGCGGGCAGAAGGAGCCAATTCAAATGTCTTCTCCATGTTTGAACAAACACAGATCCAGGAGTTCAAAGAGGTACAAACCAAGCACTCGTTTGACTCTAATTGCTATGACAATTGTCTTTATCGCGACTCTTTCACTGTGATATCGAGCATCTACAGATTCCCGGATGTGACTTCAATATGTCAGTGTTCATCGTCGCTAGTGAATAATTCAGAATGTGTCAGTAACGATTAGCACAGTGGAGTGATTTACACCCAGAACACACACTCCAACCTGCTGCTGTCAGGGTCCTGAAATCTGTGTGGAAAATACAGCAGGACAGACGTTCTCTCTGGTCTCAAAGCGGCTGTGAAAAGATCACGACAAACAGGATAAGCATGACGCTGATCCGAGATGGCAGTGATGAGAACGTGCAGACAAGCGCTAGCCGTCTCTCTCTCTCTCTCTCTCTCTCTCTCTCTCTCTCTCTCTCTCTCTCTCTCTCTCTCTCTCTCTCTCTCTCTCTCTCGCTCTCTATTTCTTACTCTCTATTTCTCTCTCTCTCTCTCTCTCTCTCTCTCTCTCACAGATCATAAACAAACACAAAGACTCAAGTAAAGCAGAATTACAGAAAAATGTACAAAGAATTTACAAAGAAACACTGAAAAAAGCAGCATGACAGAGAGGTCAGACCTTTAGTTAAAGTATTAATTCACCTAAAAATGAATTTGTGATTATTTTCTCACCCTGATGTCATAACACGGTTATTTTTCTGTGGAACACAAAATGGAGAATTTTTGAACTTTCATGTTCAAAAAAAAAACCCCAACATAAATTTACCTTAAAATATCATAGTGACTTGAGAATGATATTCCAAGACTTCTGGAGTCAACCGACAGCTTTGTGTGAGTCACAAACCGTTAATCTGTTCCTGCCAAACATTCTAAAACGGCTTGTCAATGGTTTGAGTTAAAGCGGGTTAAAACTAAAACATTCATTAATAAATAAATAAATAAATAAATATAGACATGCATGCATACATGAATACACAAAATAAACTTCAACTATTTTTATATTTTTAAAATTCATATTTTATTCATTTTTATTTTACATCACAGCACATCAAGTTATTAAATGAAAATGATAAATGTTGCCTTGGCAAATAGCTGTAATAAAATAAGTTCAAGGTTTTTAATATTTGATTTCAGCTAGTTGCTAAAGAAATATTGCTAATTTAGTTTAATTTGATGTACTAAAATAACAATTAATAGCATAATAACAAAAAAAGAAAAACTATATATTGTGCATATTAAAAGATGATAAAATGATACAAATTTCAAAATATAGCATAGAATCAATACTAAAACAACACTGACTCGTGCACCAATTTGAAAAAACTCTCCTTTAGCATTGCACAGAAAACAATGTTTACAGTCAAAGTTTGAACAGCGTGATGGGGATCAGTGTCGGGGGGGGGGGTAATGCATTACAAGTAACGCAAGTTACGTAATAATATACATTTTTCAAGTAAGAAAATATCTGAGATACTTTTTTACCATTTATTGACTGGACTAAATGTGAACGTGCATTAATCTCACTCGCAAAAAAAAACAGTGAAATGCAAACTCAGAATATGAAGCAAACCTGCAATAATTAAATGTTAAACAACCCAAATATATCTCATTTTATTAACCGATGTGTTTGCTCCTGACCTTTGATGATCAGTTCAACCATACTAATAAGCAAAAGTTACTTTAGATAAAATAACAATTGTGCTTCGTTGTTTTCTTTATTGCTGAAGAGTGTTGAACTTCTTCTCCTGTGTTCTTCTGTACAGACGTGATTTACTCTTCCTTCAGTCTGAGGTTTATTCATTACACTGTTTGGTGTGAAAGGGCTTTTACATTTGCTCTAAGTATAACTTCTTGTATTAAAAACAAACAATCAAGCCCTGCTCATAATTAAAAAGTAATGCGAAAGTAACGCAAAATTAACGTAATGCATTACTTTTCATAAAAAGTAACTGAGTAATGTAATTAGTTACTTTTAGGGAGTAACACAATATTGTAATGCATTCACTTTAAAAGTAACTTTCGCCAACACTGATGGTGAGTAAATCAATTATAATACATTTAATAAATTATAGATTTTTAGTTGAGCTTACAGTAAAAGTAGTGAAAACAAGCGAAATGAGTCTAAAAAAATTCATACAAAATGGTTTTAATTCTATGCATTACATGAAGAACATTTAAACATGTTTTCAAACGTTCAGCAACCACACAAGTTCAATAATAAGTTCATCAAAGTGCATGTATGCTGCTTTCCAAAAGGATCACTAAAATGATATGCATCAACATCAAAAAAGCTTAAGCAACACAATATGTCAACTACTCATTCAACGAAGTATGTTCGACTCATCTTTTGCAATTTCATTCGGTGCCACTAGAGGTGCTGAACTGACACGCTTCACCTTTGACGAACACCTTAAACACCATCAACTACATTCTGCATCCCTCTCACACACACTCTCTCTCTTTCATCTGCCTCAGGCTTTTACGATCATGGACCAGAACAGAGACGGGTTTATCGACAAGAATGA
Organism: Oxygymnocypris stewartii; assembly: GCA_003573665.1. Taxonomy (NCBI): domain Eukaryota; kingdom Metazoa; phylum Chordata; class Actinopteri; order Cypriniformes; family Cyprinidae; genus Oxygymnocypris; species Oxygymnocypris stewartii. The sequence continues at coordinate 43,254 of QVTF01021481.1, forward strand.
CCTGAGGGATACGTTCGCAGCTTTAGGTGGACTGTAGTAATCTCTTCTATACGTCACTATCGTTCTGCATTGGTGGATGAAGCCTCTCTCTGACCTCTGCCTCCGCAGGCCGCCTGAACGTCAAACAAGAGGAGCTCGACCAGATGCTACAGGAGGCTCCAGGACCCATTAACTTCACCGTCTTCCTCACCATGTTTGGGGAGAAGCTTAAAGGTAAATGGTGGGGTGAAGTGGTACTAAGAATCCAAAAACCATGTAGGAATTTTTCTTTATCCAGCAGGATTATAAAAGCAAGTATCTTTATGTTGCCTCGACAAGCCACTAACTTAAGACCAGCATTTCTGACGGTAACATCTTGATCAGTCAAGTTCTTTTTTAACTATTCTAATATTCTTTATCTAATATATATATTCACTTACATCTACACTACTAATGGAAATGTGGGGTCAGTAAAAAATGAACATTTCTATTCCGCAACAATGCATTAAATGGATCAAAAGCAACGGTAAACACATTTATAATGCTACAAGTAATTTCTATATCAAATAAATGCTGTTCTTTTGAGCTTTCTATTCATCTAAGAATCAGGAAAAATAAAATGTATCACCATTTTCATTTGAATTTATTCATGAATCAATTACATTTGACAATATATTCAAATTGAAAACAGTTGTTTAAAATTGTTATATTTCAAAATATTTTTTTTACTGTATTTAAAAAAACAAATGCAGCCTTGGTGAGCAGAAGAGATTCTTTCAAAAAGATAACAGATTTTTAATGTATAATCGAGTTTTATTCTTCAAATCTTAATGTATATTATACTTCATTCAAACAAAACTAGGCGCTTTGGAATAAAGTCTCATGAGAGGACAAGAAATCACACGGGGATGTTCTTTCCTTGTGAAGTCCTACAGAGCATGTGATCCTTCTGGGAATCATAATCGGCCTGTAAGGAACTATATGTTCTTGTAGGACGATTCCCATAGGATCAGCTCAGAATTTCCACTAGGAATCCTGTACAAAGTACGACTTATTGTATTCCTGGAGGATTTTAAAGGCAGTTAACTCTCTTGTCAGTTTTCTGTTATGCACTCTTTTTAAAACAACAGGTGCCGATGCAGAAGAGACCATTCTGAATGCCTTTAAAGTGTTCGACCCAGAGGGAAAGGGGACCTTGAGAAAGGATTTGTGAGTAGCATAAAAACAACACAATCTGCCCTGCTTCTCCACAAATCTATTTCTCCAGAGATTCTGCTTTACTTTTCAGCTTATGACTTCACAAGCTTTCCAAACCCTGCATGCATGTGCACTCAAAAAATAATAATTATATCAAATATAACCGTTTGGTTTACACAGGTTGATGTATAATTTTCAGTTAGACATAAATGAAACTAATAAATAGAATGTGTTTTGAAAAAAGAATAAGGAGGTTTATTATATATTTATCATCATTAAATTCAAACTGTTCCAATATCATACATTTAACTAACTGAATATTGCTTGTTCCACAGCTAGCCATATTTGAACCATTTCCACACTTTTTAACAGAATAAATATAATTTTTACAATGAACATGTATGCTGATTGTACGCAATCTGAATAAAAGCATTTTGAAAACATGAGTATTTAAATAAGATCAAATAGATTTTAAAAGCATATATATACTATGCCATGATGTTTTTGAGTGCAGAATTAATTTTATGTATGACTGAAAATATGCATTATATTGGGTTTATTAGTTTATATTAAAACGGTGTGATGCAAATGGATGGAAACTCTATATGTAATTAAAATCTTAAATTCATGCCCAAATATTCCTGAAGTGTCTGAAGTGTTTGCCAGAAGTAAATCGATTATATCAAAAGGTCAAACTGAAGTTTTCTCTCCTCACAGTTTGGCACAGATGTTGACAACGCAAGCGGACCGATTTTCTCCAGAAGAGGTTTGACATCGGAGATTATTTGTTTTATGTCTAAGTGTCCTTGACAGCACTGTGCCGTATGTCACACTGACATTTATATTCTATGTGAATGGAAAGCAGGAGGTGACATTATATTGTGTTTATCTATAGATTATGAATATGACTAGCGATTTTCATACTGTGTAAACCACTCACAGAAACACTATAATGCCATTTTTCATCCATCTTTCCTCAGATGGAGCAGATGTTTAGTGCTTTTCCTCCAGACGTGGCTGGTAATCTGGACTATAAGAATCTGGTCCACATCATCACACATGGGGAGGAGAAGGACCAAGAGTGAAATATCTCATATTCAACAACTGTCATTTCAACATCACGACACATATGACAATAAATATTGTCCTGTGTTAAATACTGCAGTCTCTCATTTCCAACACCGAACTGAACAATTCAACCAAATGAGAATAAAATGCATCTAATATTAATATTTTACTGATAAACAGTGCCCAGTAAAACATGTGCAGTAAAATTATTCATAACCCTTTACATTAGCATTAATTTGAATTTACACCAGCCACAAGCAGTACTTGCTCAAGTAGGTATGAATGTCATTGGTTTAGATACAAATAAATACAATTTCAAAGCAAGTGTGATTTATGATAAATCAAAATAAAACAATCACACCTGTAAAACAAAAATGTTTCTCAAAAATACATTTTAAGATTCGCCATTATAAACATAATAATTAAGTCTAGTGTTGAATATAAGACATATATTCATATAAGACATATGAAAAATGAAGAAAAGTTCATTCTGATAAACATGTGCTGCAGATTTTGAGCAGAATACAAACACCATCTAATGAATGACATTCACATTTGTGGGAATGATTTAAGTGAACAAATGAGCGAGAGCACTGAATTTATTAGGGACAATTAAATGTCTGTTGTCTGCCGTTTTGTCCCCACTAATGCCAAAATCAAACCTACAACCTTGATCAAATAATGATCGCAGTAGAGAAGCAATTTAGTAAGATTGTCTGATGTTTATTCAAGAACCATTTTGAAAGATAGTCCAGAATTTCTACACTTCAGAAAATTGTTCAAATCGTTCACTCGTCTTTTTGGGCATTAATTAAGTGGCTCAAACGAGTCTTTTATTCTGGAAATAAATCACACTGGCAGCTCCGTAGGCCTATGGTTTGGATTCACTGCAAAAGGGCTCATAAGAGTCAATTAGTTCAAGAAGCAGGCCGGTCATGCTATATTTCTTTATTTTATTTGTTCAATGAAAGAAACAGCTTTTAAGAGTTATGTATTTGAGAATAGAATGACGCTTGTCACTAAAAAGAACAGGCTCGAAAGAGTCGTTTATTTGTCAATCTGGTTACACTGGTGCTATATGTTTTTGACTCACTATAAAGAACTGGCTCATACTACACTGATCACACTGTGTGTTGTTCTCACACGTTTAATGGAAAGACGAGTCAATTAAAGACTTTTATTGCCATTACTGGTACACGCAGACATTGAATTCAGACTGCAAACTCACATTCAGTGGCACTGAAGCCAAGCTGTGCAGAAAACACGAGGAAAGACCTCTAACATTAGTCTTTACTGCCACCTACTGCCAGAGTCATTTACTTACAAGGCCTCCGATATTTACATTTTCATTTACGCATTTAGCAGATGCTTTTATCCAAAGCGACTTAGTGCATTCAGGCTATACATTTTTTTCATTATGTGTGTTCCCTGGGAATCGAACCCACAACCTTTTGCGCTGAAAACGCAATGCTCTACCGCTGAGCCACAGGAACATTTATGTTATAAACACAACCCTGAACCTCAAAAGCAGTCAAGAAACATTTTTACACAAACTTCTGCTGAAGTTAGTCTTTAGAGTCTATACAAACACAAACTCCTATAACCTCAATAATCCATCGCTTTAGTCTCAACAGTTCACGGCCTTTCATAGACGTGCAAAGTTACAGCTCAACAAGTTTTTAATGAAGTAGAATGACCTAGATTTATACAGTGCTTTGACTAGTCTCTCTCTCTCTCTCTCTCTCTCTCTCTCTGAATAAAACGCAGAATGTATATTAAAAGACTGACATAGAAATAAGCTTGACATTACTGAGTCAAGAAACAACATATTAGACTGCCTGTACATCAGGGAGCGGAGAAACTAAAGCTGCATTTCTAGTTAAAATACCAGTGCTTGCAAGTGCATTGATAGAGTGAATGTTTTAGCAAAGGCATAATATATCATATTCAGTCACTATAAATGTATAATTAGATATTTTATATTCCATACCACATCAGCAGCAGTTGAACAAACTACAGTATTTATCTATGATTTAATTCTATACGAGACATTTAGGATTAACAAAAAAAATAAAATATATATATATAGTCAGGTAAGATTTTTTTAACTGATCTGTTATTTTCTGTGAACGTGCGAGACTTCTGATTCATTGGTCACTATTAAATAACTAGAAGAACAACAAAGTGTAATAAACAGTAAAACTATTTCCACTACAAACAGCTTTTATGAGTACGATAATAAATTAAAATAATATTATAAAGAAAATTGCTAAATCAAGCAGCATGCCCGCGCTGAATCTTGTTTGTCCAAAACGTACTGCACGAGTACGACCATTAGATGGCGACAAAGCCTTACATAATTCATAACTCATAGAGGGTTTCATAACACACCATAACAACTCCATTTGAAATAGATGGAGAAATGAACTACCACACTAAGAGTTCAAATTTCCAACAGATAACCAAATGATCCCTCAGTATAGCTTTAATTCCTTCAAGAATTAAATGCACGTAAATAAGGTTAAAATCAACATCAGGGTCAGTGCTGATCTAGAGTGTGTATTTGAACAATCTGTGGTTCAGCCAAGTTCAACTGACACGTGCTGAGATCTTCAAAAGCTGGCCTTTAACCAGAAGTGTGTAAGTCCATGTCCTGATGTGACTGAAACCACAAGATGTTTCCGAGTAAAGCTCTTTCCACATGCATTATACCTCCAAATGCCCTATCCTGAAATCACAGATCTGTGTTAAACTGTATAAAATATGATGAACTAAATATTCATTAGAACCTCTTTATATTTTACCAAGTAAGGAGCTGCAATATCAAGACAACACCAAAATAAACAGAAATAGACACAGGCCAAGCTCATTTTATATCTGCATCACCACAAAAATACAAATATAGTAACCCGCTTATTAATATGACGACATATAGGATACAAATATGCTTTACCTGTGAAATTGTGTGTACGCTCACGTGTCAAGGTTCAAGGGTAGGTGAATACATATATTCGTTTTTTACTTCGTGGCTACATTCTGACATTTTTAGTCATGAAATTTGATACAACATTGTACACGTATTTTATAATAAAGTATAACCTGGTTCAACTTGTACGTCTTATTTTATAAATGAACTCTGCGGCCTGTGTATTTCAACAAGTCTCTTTCATTGGTCTCCATATTACAGGGGTTGCGTAACAGCGTCTGACGTCAGAGCAGTCACAAGACTTCAGTCGCCTCGCGGCCTTCGGCAGCAGTTCACGAGCGGAGCGCGCAGCTATGGGGCTCAACGCGAGAAGAAAGAGTTTGATAAAAGCCGGATCGACTTGGATGTTCTGAATCGTATCGGATCGATCGCTGGAGGCAGAGAGAATTTGAACGTCGCTGATTGCGCTTGTTGTGACATCTCCAGACTTCATCTTGAGCCGCGGATCTGTTGTTAGTAGCGGAACTAACCCAAACTAACGTTACCCCTGCAGCGGAGTCCGGGGGTGATGCTGTCCGTTCTCTCGTACGGTAGACTGGTGGCCCGAGCGGTCATCGGCGGACTCTCTCAAACCGACAGCCGCGATTACAGCCTGGTGTCCGCCAGCTTCGGCTTTGGGAAGGATTTTCGGAAAGGGATCTTGAAGAAAGGGATGTGTTATGGAGACGACGCGTGCTTCATAGCCCGACACAGGTCTGCTGATGTGCTAGGTATGTAATGATTAAAACTATTAAAGACTCTTTATGATAACGTTACATGCAAATACATTTTGCTTGGGAGAACTGGTTTGGTCGAGTATCATCGTGGTTGAATCGCTTCTGACGTCACAACTGTCGCACATCGGTGGCCTGTAGGTGCATCAACAAAAGCCTTTATAGCCATCATACTGTATATATGTCAGTTATTAGCATAAACCTGTTTAATCTTTAACATTAATTTCTCTTTAATGTATTATTATAATACATAAAAACATTATGCATTTTTATAAAACCTATTACATTATAAACCTTCTGTTTTATAGCGCTATATTTATCATATTTATTCATGTTACTATAAATAATGGTGCACAGTAATAAAACATCAGTTCTGAATGGAATTGTGTAACAGTGACGTCAGACGGGCCTTTACGAACGTTCTGAATCGAATTTTAAATCAACATATAATGTCCCATTGTGACGTCAGTAGTGTTAAGAACCACGCATTCCATAAACCTACCGAGATTACCCAGTCATTTCATTCCAGAGATCATCATTAGAGTGTTGTCAATTTATTATATTATTTAAGTGCTCTCATTCTTTGAAACACTCGCTTCTTCAGTCTCATTACATTAGAAGAAAAAACATATTTTAGCAGTATCTGCTTTCCTCTTATATAAATGTTTCGCTTTATTTTCCCATTTGATATTTGTATTTATGTATTTAACTTTTTTTATATATTAAACTTGTGTTTATGCTTGTTGCCTTCGAAAATGTGTACACATTTATTACTGCAATAAAAATGAATCCAGAATTGCTGCAGCTGTCAGCAAACAATAACAGAGTATAAAACGAGTTTCTACTGTTTAGTACTCCGCGTGACTGGAGGGGCTGAACTGTACTACACTACACCGTACATTCTGTACTGCGATTATGGAGGGTTATGAGCACAAAGTGAGATGAGATAGGATCATGTGTTAAGCTACACAAACTAAGTGTGACATCTCAAAGTGGCTTGTACTTTAAATCAAAATGCAAACATGGGTAGCAGTGAAAGTAGTTAATTTGATATAGCTGCTGGAATTTGCAGTGATAACATTTATAATAGTATTCCATAACCTAATAGACTTGTTACATCATAACATTGTTTGTAACCTGACAATTTGAACTGTTAGGGTTATCAAGAGTGCACATTCGTTTATATGTAGCACAAACACCACTATCAAGATCGAAGGAAGTCCTTCTGAAAGATGTGAGAGCAAAACAAAGATGAACACTGAACACCACAAACCAGGGTTTCAGTCTTTTGTCTTGAGTAATGGCCGTGCTTAACGATGCAGATCTTCAAAGAAAGCAACTCTTAGTTCATGCTTCATTTGGGAATACACTTGTTAAATATATTTTTAGATAACTTTTTCTAGTAGTCTTCAAAGTTGATTGGTCCTTGTACCGGTTTTGTCTGTCGTTTAACCCACTCATAAGAAGTACGCCTACACATTAAAACGGAAACATGTTAGCAGGTCTCTTAGCGTCGTCTTCCAAGGCCTACTTGGACAGCTGTATGTCAAATGAACCTGAGATCTAAATCCTCTTCTGCAGCTCAAACACACGGGCAGGGTTCTGTCATGGCCTCTAGTCTTTGAAATGCTGCAAGAACCTAGGCTTTTGTGCAACTTGAAGCCATAAAATCTAGCTGTGGAAATCCCAGAGTGGATGCAGGTCGATGTGAGGGGACTTGCCTTGTATGGTCACAAACGAGGGTTCCTGCTCATTGTCTGTCAGAAGAGAAGCTAGGAGGGCTTTATAAGGAACATTCCCTGTCTGGACAGATTTGGATATGCACATGACATCTGTGGGGTGTAGGCCGTAAACGTTTGCTTTCTCAATATTCAAAACGAGCGCATCTTGCAGATCATTTTATTTACTTGAGTGTTTGATTATTCTGCGTTTTTCCAATGGCCGAAAGAGTATATTATACCTAAAAAAACAAAAAAAACAATCTTATGATGGAAAATGAGAACAATTGCAATTTAAATAAAACATGTAAAATAAACTTTATGAACATAGCTGATTGATTGCCATTGTTGATATATCAGTCTACCACTAAATATAACTATATATATATAACCGCTTAATAATGCTATTAAAATTGGTTGGAATCTTTAAGTCGAATTCCATTTTGTGGGTAAGCGGGTTTTCCCTTCAGAAAGTTAGGTACAGAGTCATTTTACCTCTTGCTTACCTCAAAGTCTTACTGAATAATCCAGTCTGATCCAGATTTAGTTGGTCAAAATCATATAAATCACAGTATAAATGTTTTTTTATTATGATAGCATTGTCACAAAATGATTCAATTTATTGTGTTGATAGAAACTCGCTGAAATAAGTCTCTTCTGCTCACCAAGGCTGCATTTATTTGATAAAAAAAAACAGTAATTGTGAAATATTACACTTAAAATTACATTTTTCAAAATATCACAATAGAAAACGTTTATCATATGAAACAACTGAATTTTCAGCATCATTATTACAGTCTTAAGTGAAACATTATTTATCATACATTTGTATTATATTATTGCTGAAAACAGATGTGCTGCCTCATATTTTTGTGAAAACTGTTAAAGCACTTATTTGGAATTTACATCTTTTGTAACATTCTAAATGTCTTTATGAATCCTTGATGAATAAAAGTATTAATTTAATCTTTCTATGAACAGTCTGTAAAATATTATTGACATTCAAAACAGATGCAAAATAGCTGATATTTTTGCAGTTGAATCATTTAGAAATGCAGCTGTCTGATGGTTTTGGTCCTAAAGGTCATTGCACAGAGAATCCCACATTTTTCGCTTGCGTTTTCCCTTTTTTTTTTAAATATACCTCGTCCTTTCCTATCAAAATACATGCTACGGATACGAAAACAGAAAATCGAACCTGATCTGAATTTTTTAATGATGGACGAAAGTTTTTGAGGCAGTGTGTAAAAGTTATTGAGACAACGTGAGGTCATATTTATTTTTTAACATGCGAAAATTTAGGATGAAAATTTCTGACTCTGTGTGCAATGACTTTAATTGTCTTCTCTATGACCTATAGGTGTGGCTGATGGAGTAGGTGGCTGGCGTGACTATGGAGTCGATCCCTCTCAGTTCTCTGGGACGCTCATGAGGACGTGTGAAAGGCTGATCAAAGAAGGACGATTTGTGCCGAGCAACCCAGTGGGAATCCTCACCACCAGCTATTACGAGCTACTTCAGAACAAAGTACCGCTATTAGGTGAGCACATTCATCTTTAGATTATGCATTATTTAGTGAATTCATTAAATGGAAGTGTGCAGTATGCTGTACAATGGAATTTCAAATTAAATGCTGCACAGAAAAAGCATTTGCATTTAAATGTATCTTTTTAGATTCATTTCTCAAATATTTTTTCTGTTTTCTAAAGAAAACTGTAAAGAGATTAGATCATAATGTGTTTAAGGCTGTTGGGATTGCAGCATTATGCTCTGGCATCAATTAAGGTGCGGTCGTGCAATTTGGTGTTCCGTTCACTTCAATTAAAATGCTTGCGTAAACAGAAAAGCATGCATCATGTTTTCACTACAAAACCAAGTTCAGTTGTGTATCAATTGAAGTTCAACTAATTTAGCAAACTTAAAATTCCTCTCTTTAATCATTACTCTTGCAAACTTCTATTCCAATTATCCACAGACTGTGATGTAACTTTAGCATTAGACTATCATTCCCACTTAAGGTGTTCACATGCAGTGGCAGCTTACTTTACTCTACATGCACAGACATGTGAGGCCATAAAACTACGGAATGGATGTTATGTTCTGGGACAGTCAAGAGTAAAGTTGTATTTTTCCTGACTTGGGAGGGAAATGGTTTTTGGGAAGGGCCTTGGCACAGTTTTCTCAGGATGAGATCAAAGCTGTAACTAAAATATAATGGACAGAAATGAGTCACTGTACAGCGTGCTGCTCTCAAAAACACGCTGTGGGCTGGATGAGTCACAAACAGTGTGTACTGGGTCACAAGATTGGATTTTGGTAAATCTGCACAGATTCAAAGCTAAATGACAGTTTTTGTGGTGTGGTTTGGCCTGTTTAAAGGGATGTTCCAGGTTTGATAAAACACTCTTAAAAATTAAAGTTTCTTTATTGGCATCATTGGTTCCATGAAAAGCATTTCACATCATAGAATGTTTGTTTTTTTTCATTATATTTTTATAGTGGAAAAGTGTTCGTTAGATTATTAGAATGTTCTTCACACTAAGAAAATGGCTCTTTTAAGAACTGATCACTGAAAGGGTCTTTGGAGAACCCAAAAGAGTTCTGTGGCATTGCTGTGAAAACCACCTTTTGGAATGAAGTTATAATTGAAGTGTATAATTTGTCTGTGTTTAATCCTCATGTTGTGTTCTGGTCATTCTAACTCAACGAGCATATTCTTTTCCTGAAGTTCTTGTTAATATTATCACATTGGACTAAATCTTACTAATTTTGCTCATACAGGGTATAATAGCTTTTGTAATATTTTTTCTCCACCTTGTTATACTTGTACAGTTAAACATGACTGAATGTTTTCTTTCAATTTGCACAGGTTTGGTATTAATTTTTGGAACTGATTGATCATAGACCTCATTGATCTGAACTTATCAATTTATCACTTATGTTGAGTGAACATTGCCAAAATTATCCACAAATAATGCATTTTATCAGTCAAAAACAGGTGCATAAGCTCAGATCAATAAGGTCTAGGACCAAGAATTTCCTAAAGAAATACAAAACCTGAAAGAAAACTAATTACAAAGATTTGGTGATAATATAGCATAATGAGAGATTTGCAGGCAATTCTTAAAAGGCCGGTCATTATTGATGAACATTTTTGTATGGGGTGGGGGGTTTGCTTGTACCTATGACGTGACTAAGTTTCTTTCTTGTCTTTAGGAAGCAGTACAGCGTGTATCGTGGTACTTGACAGGCAGAGTCACCGGCTACACACGGCAAACCTGGGTGACTCTGGCTTTCTGGTGGTTCGAGGTGGAGAGGTGGTCCACAGGTCTGATGAACAGCAGCACTACTTCAACACCCCTTTCCAGCTCTCTATCGCCCCTCCTGAGGCAGAGGGCTCCGTCCTCAATGACAGGTGAGACCATTCGCTCTGTTATGCATCTTTTTCCTCTTGCGTTCTGATGATGCAACAACATTGTGTCCCCAAGCTAGACGTGAGCAAGGCGTAATCCGCTGGCTGTCAGTATGAGAGCACGATTAGGTCTTCACTCTGAGAGCCTGGTTATTAACACGAGTGGATTATCAGTTCCTCCTGGTGAGAAATGAGTCGCTCGGTGTGAACACAGCAGCATCTACTCTGAAGTTTAGGATATATAATAGTCTCTTTGCTCTTTTTCAGATTAGAAAACCTTAAACTGTCAAAATAAAAATGTGATAATTGTGCACCAAGTTAACACACCCTAAAAATGGATAGAATTTTAAGATGCTATTTACTGGCTTAACTATTTATAGCCAATAATTTATCAATATTTTTTTAGAACACTGCTAGCTTTTATATGTATGTTAGTGTTCTTTTAATTGATTGATCATTAATAATATTTTGTACTTGCAATTTAAGGGATTTGAATCGAAAGGTTTGATTTGATTGCAATGTTGGCTGATTGCTGAAACCAGAAAAAAAGGTCTACGTTGGTAAATTTTTGTAAATTGGAAACAGTCCTGGGACAATGCAATTTGCATGATTGAAAAGATTATGTGACTAAATTCACCCTCTGGTTTAGCGTTTAACACGTTTTCCGCAACTTAACATCAACTGATCCTGTCATTTGTAGCTTGTGACCCTGCATCCTTTAACCCGTAACATGAAATATACATGTGATTTGAATTTGATTTTAAATTCTCTCACTTATGTAGTGCAGCATTTACTCAGAATGTGACTCTGAAAACGACTACGATAATGAGCTGCTCATGTGCAAATGAACACAATGACCTGCTGTACTCTGAAACATGTAGTGCATATACTTATTTAAATTGCAGGCTTTGCGATTTGATAATCACATTAAGCACTTCCGGTTTTATTTTGAATTATCTTGCAGGCCCTAAGTTGTGCAATCACTAAACGTTGGCAAAAAAATGTCTGATCTGTGTCTGGTAAATATAAATCAGTGCATTAGTGACTTTATCACGGTTAAGCGGTGTTGTTGGACTCTTCTCACTCTGAGCTACATCCGTCAGTTTAAATCTCGCCAATGGAGTTAATGGAAAACCTTAGCATGGCCTCTGCAAATGTTTCATATTTTCACTTATGTCAACCGTCAAATCCAGAATATCACATTTCATATCTATACAATTGAAAGTTGACTTGCATTTCTAGGTAACAACTTTCTACTCTCTCGTTTCCCACAGCCCTGAGGCTGCCGATAGCTCATCCTTCGATGTCCAGTTGGGTGACATCATACTCACAGCTACAGATGGTCTTTTTGACAATATGCCAGACTACATGATTTTACAAGAACTCAAAAAGCTCAAGGTACCAATCATCTACGAACAACACTTCCATCTGTCCACTTTTCTGTCCTCCAGCAGCACTAATACGAATTGTCCTCTGCTTTCAGAATACCAACTATGAAAGCATCCACCAAACAGCCAAGAGTATTGCAGAACAGGCCCATGTTCTAGCATACGACCCCACTTACATGTCTCCATTTGCACAGTTTGCCTGCGATAATGGCTTGAATGTCAGAGGTGTGAGATAGCCTTTTCCATGACTTACTTTCTCTTTAGTTTTCTGTGAGATAATGGTCTTGCTAATAACCATCATTGGCATTAAGAGTGTATGCATTTGCTCTGACAACAAATTGATTACTATTCTTTGCTAAAGGATGCAGTGCAGTATGCAATTTATCAGATCAAAGTACCTGAAATTTGATCACAATTCTGTTTCAATTCAGCATTATTATAGTTAACTAAAATCATAAAATAAAATGTATTGTAAAGTGTTACCTAAAAATACTTTTATTTTAATTTTAGTCAGTTGCCAAAGTAACATTTCTCATTTTCAATTACTTGAATTAAGTGCATTCAATTTTTTCATTTAATTCATTTTTATTTTCAATTACTTGAATTAGATTCATTATCAGACTGATGCATTTTTACACTCCTAACTGACGCGCATTCAGTGGCACGTGTTTGTAAATGTTGAGTAAATCTTTAATGCTGACATATGCCTGACAAAATTCTCTCTCTATTTTCTTTCCAAAGGAGGAAAACCAGATGACATCACCGTTCTGCTGTCAATTGTAGCAGAGTACACAGACTAACGCTCACAAGGGCTGCAAAATGCTTCTCTTGTTGTCTTCCTCTCAGTCACTGGACTGGCGGCTGTTTCCTGCTGGCGGGATTGAGGGCTGTTTGAGTTTTCTTTTTCTGGCAGGGACTTGGCTACATCTGTTCCTTGGGTTCTTCGGCCTTACTAGACCGTACTTCAAATGATGTCGTCTGCATGCTCAAGTCAAAGTCCACCTTGATACGGACTATAAACATCGAGTTGTGTTTGACAAGGGCTACAACAGGTCTTGAACACTTCTCCAGTAAGAATCACCAGTGTTTCTGTCGTCCAGAGATTAATTAGTTGGTAATGATGAGGTTGTGAAGCCAAAAATGGAGCACGAATGAGCGAGAAAGGAATAACAATCTGATAAGGGACAGGCGTCCCAAAAAAGAAAGTTTACGTATCAAGAAGAACATTAAGATGGAGGCGTCATGCAGTGGGCGTGTTTAATTTTGCAGAAGGCCTATAGGAGATGTGCTTAAGTTACAGGAGTCTTGAGAAGGCATGTTTTGCCTGTTTACTTTCCATTTAAAAAGACACCCGATCTGTAACCTCTGGATAGCATCAGCTGAGATGTGAAGTTGACTACTACAAACTCTTCACTAGCTAATGGACCGTTTGTATGTTGGGAATTCAGTCGAGGCATAACTTTACAGTACTAGATTGATTATGAAGCTTAACAACATCGAAATACTGTTAAATACAAAGTTAACGATCAACCATAGAAATGCATTTCCTTTGAGATATTAATTAGTGACTATGCTTTTGCAGAACAAGTTCTCATTACAAGAAATAAGAGTTGGATGGGTGTTTTGTTTAAGCGATTCAAAGTACAGGGCAAATTACAGTTTGCTTGGGAAGACAGAAACCTTTTCCTTTAATATTTATTAATTTAAAACAGTGTTACTCAACCCTTTAGACTTTTTAACGTAATTACAGCATTACAACAGACTGCAAGGGATTGTGGGATGTGTTGAGAGGAAAAGCAGTCCCACTTAAACCACTTTTAAGAGGTTCACATACTTGTGGTGTGTTTATGTTTGTGAGAGGAACGTTTACGATGTGTAGATATTTGGAAAACCGGATGTATATTTATGTATGCATTTGGAAAGTGTCGACTATTACACATCAGATGTATATTTGATAATTGTGTGGATTCTGTTAAAATATTTTTCTTGCTTTTTTTGTAAAATGTAATTTTAGATTATCCCTCGAGGTGTTTACGCACAAAGCTAATGTAAGCATTTGTGAATGCTTTCAGAGGGTATGTCATGGATCATATGATCTAATAAAGTTATATTTTTATTACTTCTGTAGGTCACAGTTTTTCACAGTAAATTACTTAGTTTTAGAGTAAATATTAAATTGAAGAGTGTAAACTATGTTCTGTGATAATGTCAAAGAGTCTGTCAATAGCTGTATTTAATGTGAAATATTTCTTCAAAAGAAATATATTTAATAATCTTAAATACTTTCTTAATCCCTATATATGTGTATATATAAACATTTTACGAATACATTTGTAATTGTGCAACTGTAATTGTATCAGAGCTGGGTGCTTTTTTTGTTCTTTAAAAAAATTGATTTTTCCCGTTTGCTTAATGGTCCTAGGGCCTCATTTATAGAAATGTTGCGCAGAAACCATCCTAAATTTTTTTCTTACAATCATGTCTCAAATGAACGTACATGTGTCTTTATGATGTGAAATCTATGAATCGCAAATGATCTTTAACTTTCGCACAAATTAATGATTTCAGCTCTCTGCCTTGAAAACGACTCCTAATTAATGTCATTAACATGTAAAAGATCACCAGTCATTATCCAAATTCTTTAATTTAGAACTGCGGCCTGCAAGAACAGCTTACATTTTCAAAAACCTGCTTTACTCCGGCAAGAAAAGGAGCGTATGTCTGCTCAGACCCTCATGTGACGCACAGCACTTTTCCGTGTCAAAGCCAGTTTTTACAAATACGAGTGTTGGTGTGGATTTAAGCGTATGCACACACTTAAGATCAAATCTGAGCACACGCACACTTTATAAATGAGGACCCTGCTGTGTGACAAATGTATTTTTAAAAGAGCAAATGCTGCATGTAATCTCTCAATTAATATGACTTTCAGAAGATGTATAATAATTAAACGAATAGTTTTAGATGAAGTATAGCATGTCACACTGCAGGAGAGCGATGTCTACCACCCACACAGACACCTTGCTTCAGCCACGTAGCTATTCTAATCACACAAGCCATTTGCATCCTGATGAATTAACTGGATTACACCCTCGGATGAATCTTCAAGGCCACCTCTTTTCTCTTGATCTAGTTCTATAGTATTTCATCATTTTCTCACCAATACATCCTCTGCAGTGATTGGGTGCTGTCAGAATGAGAGTCCAAATAGCTGATAAAATTATTACCGTGAAAAGCTGCATGTTTATAAGAAATAAATTCAAATAATAAAGATGTTTTCAACTTCAAACCATTGCTTTCAGCTAAAAATACCAGTACTTAGGGCAGGGCGATACGGTCCAAAAGAATTATCACGATCATTTTTTTCATATCAGTCGATCATCCCGATAAATGTCAATCTTTATTTCATTCAAGATTAAACCCAGATTTTTGCTACAAAGTGAAAGTTGTAGAAACCAGACCATTAATTTACCTTAACGAAATAAATCTCTTAATAGAAAAATGTATTTCTTAGTTTCTGCGTGTAATATTGTTTCAAATCAAGAAACAGGTTTGTGTTGACTGATAATAATATTACTTTTTTGTCTCTTATGAATGCGATAGTTGTAGTATGTTGAGTTGGGATGCAGATGTACATTTTTCTTCATTATAAAAATTAGAAACATCTGTAAAAAATTGTAGCAACCATTTTTATATGGTGAAATTTTATTGTTCTGAGTTTTTCTTTTAATTAATCCTTGGTCTTCCATAGTAGCATAATTTACATAATGATAAACAGTTAAAACCACACCTTAATACCATGGTAAAAATATAACAATGTTTTATAGGTATTTACTCTATCCATACATTGCTTTCTCCATTGAAAAGTCATCTCATCTGAATCAGCAGAGAAATATGCAGTTCAAACACCATTTACAAGCCAAAACAGCTCTAAACAAATATGTGTGTGGATTTTGATGTGAGAGGAAAACAAGGGATGGACTTTTTCACTGGAGGAAGCGTTATTATGGATTATGGATCATATTTTGACGGTTTAAAGTTAAAAACATCTTGATGGATTTTTTTCTAATAAACATGCAGCTTTTCACTTCTCAACGTGTTAATTGATGGACTGGAGGGGTGTGGATTATTGTGATGTTTTTATCAGCTGTTTGGACTCTCATTCTGACGGCACCCATTCACTGCAAGTGATGGAATGCTATATTTCTCCAAATCTGATGAAGAAAAACTCATTTACATCTTGGATCGCCTGGGGATGAGTACATTTTCAGCAAATATTTTTGGATGAACTATTCCTTCAAAGCAGATTTTTAAATAAGTCATCTATAAGTGGACCATTGGTAGAATGTCCCCCCTGAAGAGAAACAAGTGACTGCAACAATTTGTGGTTTTCTTACATTTTATGCTCAACTGAGGCGTAAATTGTTACAAAGGGCATGAGAGCCTGAAATACTGCGCACATTACCGTCACTGGTAAGTGGCTGGAGACCAAATTTGTTTGCCAGCAGTCAACAAAACCAGCAAGTAATGGTTGTGACCCCGACATTATGAGCATGAACTAATGCAATAGCGATTGATTGAACATCACATTAAGAGCTGAAATGACAAAATGCCTCTAAAATGTGAGCTAAATGAAGTTACTCTTTTGTATGGCTGTCCAGCTGAACTCTGTCATGATCTGATTTGTCAAGCTTCTAACTGACATTTTTCAATTTAACAGTCTCTCGAAGCACAAGGCTTTCTCTGGATAATGTGGTGAGGTATGTGTACAATAGCAGTTATTGCTGCAGTCTTATATAACGATGGTTTCTCGAGCAGCATTTTAAAGCTGTGAGTCAAAGCTTCCTCTGACTCATTGGTGGACACACAGAACACGGAGTCCTTCAATCCTCGAGAATGTGTTTGTTTTGAAGTTTGATTTATCTTCTCCACGGTGACCGAACTCATCTGAACTGTGTGTTTAGGTAGACATTCCTCAGCTTTGCAACAGAAAGGGATTGTGCCCCACTTCCCCAACTTTACAACTGTCTTATATAGTTTTCCTTTCATCTCTTCAAGAACAGTTTAACTCATGAAAACAGTTTTTACTTTACAAAGATGTTTGTGTAAAAACAGAAACAGAAGCAAACAGCTAGTTTTCACACTTCTTACATTAGTAAAGTAATACAAGATGTGCCCTAATAAGACCTAGCGATGGCCTTGACAGCAATATGTAAGGAAAACGTCACATTTAAAACATATTATCCATAAAACAATCTAAACAGCAGAACTGTGTTAACACACTGTGGGTTGTCTTTAATCTACTGTGTTACTGTAGGCTACATCATGCAGTAAAGTCCACGCATTCTTGCAGTAGGTGTTACCTGCATCAGGTTAGCTTACGTTGTTACTCGAGTCACTCCTCTGTTCCTCCGTCCTCCTCTGTGTCACTAGCACAGGCCAGGCTGGCTAAATCCGCAGTTTTACTGTCCACTACATCAGTGTATACAGCCCCGAAGAGCAGCGAGCGGATCTGAAACGAGACCCTCGAGTTGTAAATGCAAACATCTGAAGATTTTTTACAAAATTGTAGTTGGATCATTCTACAAAATGTGTATTTTGTATCACACAGATCCATACATGTAAAAAAATTAATGACAATGAATAAATGACACCAAAAATACTTTTGGTTTGGACACACTTGACTGAATTTATGTTTCTTGTGATATAAAAAATAATTGTATCTAAATGCTTCTGCTTAAATACCTGAAACAAGTTTTGTAGACAGATGTTTTAAAGATATAACACGATGTCTTACTATTTAGCCTTATAAAGCCTCATGTATCATATTTGATACATCAAATTCGAAGGCCTCTAAATTATCAATATTATCAAAACTTGCTGAAAAACCTGTTGCACACTATCTTGTGCATGTCTTCTGACTGATAATTTGTACACTTTTAGCAAGTAAAGTTTTTTTGTAAAATGTCTACAGATTTTTATAAAGTAAATGAGAATAAATTGAGAATAAATGTAAATTGGAAGTGATTTTTCAAGATGAACACATACTAGACTAAAGCAACTTGATTATCCAAACATCATTTAGAAAAATCACGTTCAAATGCTAAATGATCAAGATCAGTGTTTGCTAAATAATCAATGTTTGGAGAACATTATTTCTTCATCTCTCATCTTTGTATTGCATTGCATAAGGCCTATATGTTTTGAAACTGCAGAGCTTTGATTATAATATTTGTTACATTTATATAGCACTTTTCTAGCACTCAAAGCGCTTTACATACACTGAACAAAATTATAAACGCAACACTTATTTTTATGCCCCATTTTTCATGAGCTGCACTCAAAGATATAAGACTTTTTCTATGTACACAAAAGGCCTATTTCCTCTCAAATATTGTTCACAAATCTGTCTAAATCTGTGTTAGTGAACGAGATAATCCATCCACCTCACAGGTGTAGCATATCAAGATACTGATTAGACAGCATGATTATTGCACAGGTGTGCCTTAGGCTGGCCACAATAAAAGACCACTCTAAAATGTGCAGTTTTATCACACAGCACAATGCCACAGATGTCGCAAGTTTTGAGGGAGTGTGCAACCAAAAATCATTCAGATGAAAATTTCAGACTTCACAGTTTTGACGATTTTGCTATTATTTTACTTATGACTGATAAGAATTTTGGCTTAATATGTAGTTTATTGTTTGTCTGATAGAAGACTCTTACCTTAAACGTGGCTGGTGTTACTGGTGTAGTCAAGGCAGATTCAGGTGCCAGTCTGGGTTTCGGCAGGATCTTTCCAGGTGTCTGAAGCTGAATCATCTTCTTCATATGAAGGTTTGGATTGAAAACTTCACTGCCCTGACTGGAAGCCACCTGTTCCTCATCAGCGACGCACACCTCCGCTCTCCATAGGGCCTTCACATATGGAGACTTCTGCTGTGGAGATCTTGGGGATGTTAACAGAACAGTCATCCCTGAAAAACAGATTGCTATTTGTTGTTGTTGTTGAAGCTACTCATTGAATCATTTAAACTGCCCAATGAATTTACTGTTTTGGGTTCTTTTTGATTTTTCTAAACAAGCAGCATTAAACTCTCTGCTGCCCCCACCAGCACTGGAGAACGAGAAAGTTCAAATCACAGAAATTTAATTTTCATTAATTTCATAAATAATAACATAGTGCTTTGAGATTATGTAGAAATGTGTTAAAGTATTTAGCAATCTATTTTTATCTCA
The DNA here is from genome assembly GCA_003573665.1 of Oxygymnocypris stewartii. Lineage (NCBI taxonomy): Eukaryota > Metazoa > Chordata > Actinopteri > Cypriniformes > Cyprinidae > Oxygymnocypris > Oxygymnocypris stewartii. Next base: position 62,955 of record QVTF01021481.1, read on the forward strand.
AAATAAATTTCCAAGGATAATATTAATGTTAGATAAATTAATCTACATACCCCAGCAATAAAAGGGGCGACCCTCATAGAATAAAACTTATTTACATACTAAAACACTGAAATTACTGAAGTTTTCATTATCTAAAACATGCTATTTATTTTTAATGGGTGAAAAAGTTATTACTGAATGTGTGCCTGTAAGTAAAGAGTTTGCACCAAAGCCTGAGAGATGTGAGTGCTATGGGTAATGAAACACATGCAGGCCTGTGTGAGGGACAGCAGAGGCAAAAGAAAGAATGGACGAATCACATGGCTACAGTAGGGGAGGGTGTGGGAAGAAAAGATGAATGCATGCATGCCTCTGAATATGTGAATTGCGCCCCGGGGGACAAATGCTCCAATGCACGCGACAGCAAAGCAACTAACAATTGTTTT
>QVTF01021482.1:0-63436 GCA_003573665.1 Oxygymnocypris stewartii
TGCAAAATGTAGAAACATTGGACTCAGTGCCATTGTGCAGCAGCAAGCAGCAAAACAAAAAAGGAACCTCAAGGTTGATCTAGGTAAATGTGTGCAAATGTATAGGGCCCCATTCCTATATTTGTCTGGGGCCCCCAAATCACTAAATCCGCCCCTGCATATTAGAGGAAGATGCTGATAACTCGACTGAATTGATGCCTGAAGAATGCACTTCCAGCAGCCATGATAAAAAGCAGTTGGTATTTAAAGTTTTCTATGCACAATTTGATTTGATGAAAGTCACGAGACCGATTACTCTCTCTCTATCCAATCACATTGATGGATACAAATAATTAAAATAAGCATGTAACGACCACAAACGGAGGAAAATAGTGGAGTAAAATGACAGATACATCACTTAAAATGTACTCAAGTAAAAGTACACACATTTTAAACTACTGAGGGATTACAAATTTTATTCTATGTTTAATTTAAATTCACTTCCTGACTAAGAAGTGTCAGACAAATTCAGGTGCTTGAGATCGCTTCCTGACCATTTGAGCTTGAGACAGCTGGGCCTTTTGTCTCTATGATAATGGTAAGATCAATGAGTCAGACTACTGAGAGATTCAACCTTTGTTCTGCAAATGGCTTTGTCCTGGCCAGACGTGGATTCGTTAGGTTTATTAAACCACGGGAAGTTTCCCGTAACCAACTAACGCCTCCCTCAGATGCTTGCTTTATTTGATGTTTTGTCTCAACCTCCAAAAAGTCCCTCCTCCAATTCTGCCTATAAGATACCCTGTAAAAATTACTTAAGATGAGATTTCGATGACTACAGATACCAACGACATGTCATAGAATAAAGACTTCTGCTGACAATCCAATCCGAAGTCTCCTGGTCTTCTCTTCTGAGTTTTCTACACTTTAGAAGAACAGAGTTTACAACACTACTCAAAAAAGTACAATTACTGATAAAAACTACTTACTTACTGTATTGTGAGTATTTGTAATTCGTTACTTCACACCCATGATTACCCATGATTAGCATGCCTATTATCAACATATTGGCTGTTTATTAGTACTTATAAAGTACATATTCTGCATGGTCATATTCTGCATCCCTAATCCTACCCAATACCTAAAATTAATAAGCAGCATATTAGGTGTTTATTGAGGCAAAATACATAGTTCATGGTGTGTTAATAGCAAGAATTGGATCTTAAAAATAAGTGTAACCCTAAAAGCCTTCAATATTACTAATAACAAAAAGCTTTTCAGAAGTTCAGACAAGAAAAGAGATGCTTGTTTACCGTACAGCTGTTGAACAGCAGTGATATCATCCCAGCTGAGCAGTGCATTCGATCTCATCTTCTTATAGTACGGTGACATTAGAGCATGACGGACAGGTGAATGCAATAAACCCAGAGTGTGGCCAATTTCATGGGCCGTTACCAGGAACAGGTTGTGTCCTTTGAGACCGTTCAGGGTCCAGCGTTCAGACAAGTCAAAATGAGCTTCACCGCGGAAAGGGAAAAATGCATGAGCTAGAGCGCCACCTAAAGAACAGAAAGAAAGAAATTAAGAATAAATAGTTATGCCATGCAGCTTTCATGTCCCTTTCTGTATCCTAGATGAAAGACTACAAAAAACTATGGAAAAAGAGAGTTGGTACATGATTCTATCACACAGAGATGTAGTGGGTGGTGGCCTCTGGGGCTCCAGCCCTGAATGTTTATTTAAAACCCCTGAATCATTTGTACTTCTTAATAGTGTTATCAAAAATATGCAAAATATTTTAAATGGTTCAATACCACTTTCCTACAGTATCAACAAAGTGATACCAGATAAAGTTATATCTGTCTCTTCTCTCTGGCAGCAAGTTCACACACACTCACAGCAGTCCAACAGATACTCTGCTCACTCATTTAGAGCCAAACTCTTCTCATGCATGCACTCAGAGCCATGCCTACTCTTATCCACGCAGAGCCAAACCTCCTCTCATCCACGCAGAGCCACGCCTCCTCTCATTCACGCACTCAGAGCCACGCCTCCTCTCATTCACGCACTCAGAGCCACGCCTCCTCTCATCCACGCAGAGCCACGCCTCCTCTTATCCACACAGAGCCACGCCTCCTTTCATCCGCGCACTCAGGGCCGTGCCTCCTCTTATCCACGAAGAGCCACGCCTCCTCTCATCCACACACTCAGAGCCAGCTTCCTCTCATACACGCAGAGCCACGCCTCCTCTTATCCACGCAGAGCCATGCCTCCTCTCATCCGCGCACTCAGAGCCACGCCTCCTCTCATCCACGCAGAGCCACGCATCCTCTCATCCGCGCACTCAGGGCCATGCCTCCTCTTATCCACGCAGAGCCAAGCCTCCTCTCATCCACACACTCAGAGCCAGCTTCTTCTCATCCACGCAGAGCCATGCCTCCTCTTATCTACGTAGAGCCACGCCTCCTCTCATCCACGCAGAGCCACGCCTCCTCTCATTCACGCACTCAGAGCCACGCCTCCTCTCATCCACGCAGAGCCACGCCTCCTCTCATTCACGCACTCAGAGCCACGCCTCCTCTCATCCGTGCACTCAGAGCCACGCCTCCTCTCATCCGCGCACTCAGGGCCATGCCTTCTCTCATCCACGCAGAGCCACGCCTCCACTCATTTGCGCAGAGCCATGCCTCCTCTCATCCGCTCACTCAGAGCCATACCTCCTCTCATTCGCGCACTCAAAGCTACGCCTCCTCTCATCCATGCAGAGCCATGCCTCCTCTTTTCCATGCAGAGCCACGCCTCCTCTCATTCTCGCACTCAGAGCCACGCCTCCTCTCATCCATGCACTCAGAGCCATATTCCTCTCATTCACACACTCAGAGCCACGCCTCCTCTCATCCATGCACTCAGAGCCACGCATCCTCTCATCTGCACACTTAGAGCCACGCCTCCTCTCATCCGTGCACTCAGAGCCATGCCTCCTCTCATCCGCGCACTCAGAACTACGCCTCCTCTCATCCATGCAGAGCCATGCCTCCTCTTATCCACGCACTCAGAGCCATGCCTCCTCTCATCCGCGCACTCAGAACTACGCCTCCTCTCATCCATGCAGAGTCATGCCTCCTCTCATCCACGCAGAGCCACGCCTCCTCTCATCCGTGCACTCAGGGCCATGCCTCCTCTCATCCACGCACTCAGAGCCAGCTTCCTCTCATTCACACACTCAGAGCCACGCTTCCTCTCATCCATGCAGAGCCACGCCTCCCCTCATCCACGTGTCTCATATTTTAGAGCAGTCACTGCAATTTATGAAATAAATACATTTAATCTGCATGTGTGTGTGTGTGTGTGTGAGAGAGAGAGAGCGTGTGTGTGTGTGTGTGTGTGTGAGTGAATACAATTCAGATGTAACCACCTTTGTAATTCTTAACATTTTCATAAGTAACTTTAATTTCATTATAAACAATTCTCAGTAACTGTAAAAGATTACAGTTACACTTATTTTGTAATTAAATTATGGAATTCCGTTACATTTAAGTAGTTACTCCCCAACAATGTATATATATTATAAATATATAATAACAACTACAAATTCCTTTAGATAATAAAATATTAGGAATATGTAACAGTCCATAAATTATTTATTTTCCAAATGACTATAATTTTCCTGCAGATCTACGGAGGGATTCGGGCCGCTTTGGCGGCTGTGCTCTATAGATATGAATGGGCATTATTGTTATGTTGTCACTGATTTGTTGGCATATGGGGGATTTAATGTGCAAGGAAACCTGACGTTTAATCGCTCACTCAAGCAGAAAAATGTGCTGTTGCTGCCAGATCTCGATTACCGAAAATCACATTGTAGATTATGCAAAACTCGACTAAATAAATGTAAAAACATTATAATTTCATGTTTTCTCAAGCAAAGCAAATTTTGAAAGTCCACTGAAAACATTTATTCTTCCTTTTTTTTGGCATAGATAGTATGCTGAAAAAAAGTATGTAGAAGGTTCAGGTTAAAAGTAAACATTTCTGAGAATTTGTATTGTTCCTCTTGTTTTTCCTATGCTTGACAAATCTTGTGATGTGTTTGTGTGTATAATGGCTATTCCTGGCAATACCTTTAAATCAACACCTGCCATAGTGTTTCTTATTCGTTGTCTCTGATCAATTAAACAATTATTAAGATTCCAACCTGTCTTACTGTTATCTGCCCAAAGTTAAACATTTTCCCAGATATATTTGACAGTTTTGAACATCCTATATTAGTTATATTTGGGAAACTGGTACAATAAGTTTGTTTCAGGCTAATTTCTGCCAAAAAATGTGTCTGACACACCTGACTGGTGCACTACATTTAGAAAGAACGAGATATACCTTAAAGGGGAAAAAAATCTGGTTCCCTTTCATTTCTTTTCTTCAATCTGGTGTTTTTCATTTTCTGCTTTTACCTTTGGATGGCACATTTGGGTTGGGAGTTGATTTTGTTCTCTTTCTATTTGAATCTTTTGGTTCAATTATTATTAGTTTATCTGTTTCATGCATTATTTTTGTACAAATGCTGTCCATAGACATTAGGCTTTGTAGGAGCAGATCGCAGATCTACAATGGCTTTCATAATAACACTAATTATAATATTTCTTGAATAATTATTAATCAAAGTTAAAATGTTAGAAAATAAGTTAAATATGGCTTTAGTCTGCCTTTGTATTCTCTAAGAAGCTGATCTCGTTGTGTGTGCGTAGTTAATCATATTTGATAAGATTCATGGCAGACATTGAAGTACAGATAAGTGTTCTCTGCGTATGTGTGTGAATATCTTTGCAGCTAGATGCAGAGACAGAGCGCTCTAGGATGAACCCGTCATTTGCCATCACCCTGATGTCCAGGGTAACAGATATACGTCTCTGGAGAGACCTATTGTGTCTGACCTCTGATCATTTGTCACCAAATTAATCACGAAGAAGATATGCTTTGAGTTTCACGTCCATATGTGGAGATTTTCTTAGTTTATCTATGTTTCAACCAACCAGAATCTAGCTGTATTGACGTAATTAGTGACCTCTGTTAGAGTACAACTATTGGTGTCTGGAACATGTACGCAGAGCGGCCTACAAACTCCATTGCGACTATTGAAACTAACTATGTTCTTCAGTAAATGTTTCTTCAGTTGACTGCATCTCTGACTCCTGGTCTTCATTCATCATACCTGGTCCTCTGGTTTTAACTGTACATTCCCCTATAGATTAAAATAACATGGCCTATTCCTTTTAAGACCAGAATATTTTAATATTTATTTAAGAAATAAAGAAAGCATCACCTGGCCCGTCAAATGCATTCCCTGTCCCATCATCATGTTCTCCTTTAAAGAAGGCCAGCCGGATGTCGGCGGGACCCTGCTGGAGCTCCTGGAAGATCAGTCCGGACACATTACTCCACAGCTGGAAGGCCATCTTCACTGCCTTATGCACTTGACTGGGAGACAGATTACGTGGCCAGTTCATGATATGATACGTCAGGTGACGTTTGTGCCACTTCTCTCCTGTGGAAGTACGGACCAGTATCACACCAATGTTTAATCGTGACATTTCATCTTAACATTAGCATTTGTGAGATTTATTCAGTCTGGCGTTGAACTGACGCTGTATTTCATTTAGATTTGTATGGTAACAAATTAGTTTAATATTGAAGTAAATAAGTAAGTTGAAAGTAAAGGCCCCAGAACAATGCTGTTGCTAGTGTGTTTATGATTTAAGTTAATAACTACTGAAATTATTTTATTTAATTCAATTTAAAACGTCTTCACAGTCCAGTCACCTTTTTATAGCACTTTATGCAATACAGATTGTATTCAAGGCAGCTTCACAGTATTAAATAGGTCAGTAACATAATCAACGATGCAAACTTCAAATATGAGGCAAATCCAAATTCTGCTGAAAAGTAGCTCCTAAAGGACATGATCAATTCATTATTCAGTTTAGTTCAAGTCAGTTCAGTGTTGACTCAGTTCAGATCAATAACAGAGTTGATGCTAAATTCATGAGTTCTCAGTTTTGTTTTCATCTGATTGCATTAGTTCAGTCGCATTACTGAATATTACGGGTCATTTAGATCCCAATTTAGACTTAACACCTAATTTCGTATCACTGTATACATTAATGACATCTTTAAAAATACAAAATTAAAATGATATCCAATGTATTTTACATATTCTGCAAAAATCAACTGAATGCATCCAAAACATCCCAAAATGACAAAAGCTCAGCTCAGTACGTAATTATCTTAACATGAGAGGTTTTGTGAATTCACACATAATTAAAGACTTCCACGACACTAATAACACTGCTGTCAGAGGGTCACGTGTGTGGTTTTTCTCTGTTATTCCTAATAAAGCAATAAGCCCCATGAAGCCGTGCTTTACACTCAATGTAACAGCTAAGGGGAAATGTTAGGCACGATGCGGATATTAATTTACTGTAAACCACGGCTTCATGCGGCTTATTGCTTTTATAAAATAGTTATTCCATATAGGAAGGTTTCACAAAATAAAAAAGCTAATAAATCTAACGATATTAATGAAAACAATATTTTTCAACTAAACAATGTAGTTCCTCAGAAACGGTTGTGATTGCAACAAAGAGGTTGGCGTGCAACACCGACACAGAAACAAAGAAGTTTGTATAGTAATGTACAACAGCGCTGAACACAGCTCAACCAATCAGAATCAAGAACCGGATCTATTCATTTGATCATTCATACACTTTTTTAAAGAGTTTTCTTGTTCATTTATTTGGTTTTCGTTGAAATCAGCTTTTGTAAGGCAAAAAATACAGCCTGATAAAGTGTGAGGTTAAAGTTTTGTCTTTGTAAATTGGAATGAATGTGTTCAAAATGTCTGAAATGTTATTCACAAGACTGACTCAGTGTTGACTCAAGCATCAAATGCAATAGAGATAACACACGGTTTGCTTTGTACTGTGACTGAAAGTAAATCTTTGATTTAACTTTGAAAGGACTGTCTTCACTAATTAAATCTATACTAGTTAACCCCTAGTGAGAGGAGTTAGCAGACATCGGGTACTGACATGAACACACTCATACCCAGAGCAATGCTGCTGCATTCCTGAAGTATTTTCAAAGTGACAGGTCTGAATTTATGATTCATGTACCCCTGCCAATTCACACACACACACACACACGCACACGCACGCACACGCACGCACGCACACAGACACACACATTGCCTCAAAAGCTTCAAGCACATGTGTGTTCACTGTAATCCGTCTAATACAAATGTCTTCTGTGAAACAGTCCTCAGTGCCACAGGACCTGAATGAAAACAGTGAACAGAGTATGGTATGATCAGTGAATGAGTGTTTTGTGAAGATCTGCTCTTGTAGTTTCAGTGTGAACATGAGGCGAGGTGTGAGTTTGTGTTTTGGGTCTTTACAGAAGTGGATTTTTTAAACTGCTAGACATGTATTTTCTCAGTGTGGACAGTAATTATGAGTCCCACTGTATTTATCTGTTATTAGGACCCCACCCAGCAGCCGCAGAACCACCACACAACTCCTGCATCTGACAAAACACTGTTTAACAGTTGGACTGAAAATGCTGTGTCTGCCACTTTTCAATGTTTCTTAACAAAACAAACATCAAAAACAGGAACGGCATGCATTCTTTCAGTTTTCAACACTGTTTTGCAATAAATAACTTGCCCTAAATCAAATGGAATGAACTTTCTGGTAGTCTTTATGCTGTAAAAGAAAGCAACTATATATTTTCCAGTTTACGATACCTGTTGAGCCTCAAATCCTAAGAAATGCAGATTTCTTGACACTATATTTCTTACACTATATTGCTGAAATGGTTTTGTATATTTGATGTTGAGAACAGTACAATGTAATAAAACCTTAATGGCAGTGCATGACTCCTTTCATGACACACGTGAAAAGGTGATGTGTAATATGATTGTAATACACTGCAGCTGGAGCGGATGAAATGTGTTCACCTGTCCGAGCCGAACGCTTCCTCCGGAGGTGTCCACCTGTGAAGATGCTGCTGGTGTCCTGAACCCCGCAGCGGGGCGAGCTCATCTTCTCCAGAGTGACCCTGTCCAGTCGTCCAGTGACGGGCAGCTGAGACAACCACTGAAACTCTCTGAAACACATCAGATCACAAACCCATTCCTCTGGAGTAGTGCTAGCATCATTCAGCTGCAGTGATATTATCATACTGCCACACTGCCACTAATAATGCACTGTCCTGCTATGGCTTTCAGCTATGGACAGCTACGATATCAGTAAATGTATTAAGAAAGAAAACTCCTTATGGAAATGTAATATATGACATATATCGTTCTGTAACACAAGTGATATTGCCATACATGTCACCTATAAAGCAATATATCATTTTTACATACGTACATGTGCTGTTCAGATGAGTTTCTGTGTGTCCTTGGCAGGTTTAATAATGCATTGTTTCTATGATTGTGATTGGTAATGACGTGTCCACATATTGCAGTTATTGGTCATGTGTTGTTTTTAAATTGGATTATGTTGGAACTGTCTGTATTTTCCTGATTAATAAAAAGATTAAAATAATAGCCCTTTTGTCTTATTGAAAGATTAAAATATGAGTCCTATTGATCGATTTAGAGATTATACAAATCATAGTGTTTTATTGAGAGATTAAAATATTAATCATATTGTTTTATTGAGAGATTGAAATATGAATCATATTGTTTTATTGAGAGATTGAAATATGAATCATATTGTTTTATTGAGAGATTGAAATATGAATCATATTGTTTTATTGAGAGATTGAAATATGAATCATATTGATTTATAAAGGATTAAAATATGAAACATATTGTTTTATTGAGAGATTAAAATATTAATCCTATTGTTTTATTGAGAAATGTAAATATGAATCCTATTGTTTTATTGAGAGATTAAAATATGAATCATATTGTTTTATTGAGAGATTAAAATATGAATCATATTGTTTTATTGAGAAATTAAAATATGAAAAATATTTTTTTATTGAGAGATTGAAATATGAATCATATTGTTTTATTGAGAGATTGAAATATGAATCATATTGTTTTATTGAGAGATTGAAATATGAATCATATTGATTTATAAAGGATTAAAATATGAAACATATTGTTTTATTGAGAGATTAAAATATTAATCCTATTGTTTTATTGAGAAATGTAAATATGAATCCTATTGTTTTATTGAGAGATTAAAATATGAATCATATTGTTTTATTGAGAGATTAAAATATGAATCATATTGTTTTATTGAGAAATTAAAATATGAAAAATATTTTTTTATTGAGAGATTAAAATATGAATCATATTGTTTTATTGAGAGATTAAAATATGAATCCTATTGTTTTATTGAGAAATTTAAATATGAATCCTATTGTTTTATTGAGATATTAAATATTACTCATATTGTTTCATTGAGAGATTAAAATATAAATCATATTGTTTTATTGAAAGATTAAAATATGAATCATTATTTTATTGAGAGATTAAAATATGAATCCTATTGTTTTATTGAGGGATTAAAATATTAATCATATTGTTTTATTGAGAAATTAAAATATGAAGCATATTGTTTAATTGAGAGATTGAAATATTAATAATATTTTATTGAGAGATTAAAATATGAATCCTATTGTTTTATTGAGAGGTTAAAATATGAATAATATTGTTTTATTAAGAGATTGAAATATGAATCATATTGTTTTATTAAGAGATCAAAAATATTAGTCCTATTGATCTGTTAAGAGATTTAACAACATATTGCATAACGATCTATATTAATCTTTAGAAAATAAGAACAAATGTTGTCGGTATGAATGAAACATAAATTACACTGCCATGTATTTTTCATTTTGAAATATCATGGTTATCATCAATACCTGTATAGGACGGCACCCATACTTCATATTCTGCTACATTTGCGTACTGGAAGATGATGAACTGACACCCAAAGATTGATCATACAGAAAACACATCCGCTCTGGTCTCTGTGCTTATATTTCAACAGACGAGTAACCAAAGGCCCATAACTCAACTAAAGCATCACGGGTTTACCTGAGTGCAGACTTGACTTCAGCTGTGCTGCGAGACTTCTCCTCGTGCAGGTATCCATATCTCTCCAGAAAGCCCTGCGTGTGCACACATCCGTCATTACTCCCTCGATCACAGACACAACAGTCAATACCCACATGAGAGGGATTTGAGGGAGTCCGACGCATGAAGATGTGGGCCGTTGTGCCTCTGGAATGCTTTAGAAGATAGTCTTTATTGTGTGAAACCCCTACGAGAATGCAGAATGACCATTCGTTTCATTTGAGAAAGTGTGGTATTATATCTCTCTGCAATGCCCCGTTTCAAACACTGGTTCTGGAGAATCTGTGCATGAGAGGATATGTCTCTGTCAGGCAGAGGTGGAAAGAGTACAAAAATATTCTACTCAAGTAAAAGTACCATTACATTACTGAAATTTTACTTAAGTACAAGTAAAAGTACCAGTCTAAAAAATACTCAAGTAAAAGTAAAAAGTAGCTCATTTAAAATTTACTCAGAGTAAAAATTACTTAGTTACATTTTAACAATGGGAGGGAAAAATGGGATAGACTAAAGGTGTCAAACTCAGTACCTGGAGGGCCACAGCCCTACACAGTGTAGATATTACCCTAATTAAACACATCTGATACAGCTAATCTAATCATTTAGGCTTATTTGAAAACTACATGGTGTGTGTGTTGGAGCAGGATTGGAACTAAACTCTTTAGGGCTGAGGCCCTCCAGGAACTGAGTTTGACACACCTGGGATATGGGCCTATAAATCTCAAACTAGTTGTTTTTAATTAAAGGAATCAGTTATTTAGAATAATAACACATTTAGGCTGTTACCAGGGAAATTAAATCAGTATCAACAAAATTAATCTTTGCAATGCAGAGGAAACGCAGAAGCTTCATCTGAAGTGGCATAGATGTATTTACACACTGACATGAATGCATTTAGCCTGCAGTTACAAATGCAGAAATAATGTTTTGATAAATAAGACATAAAATGTGACCCTGAACCACAAAACCATATGGGTCCATTTTCCTAAATTGCGATTTATACATCATCTGAAAGCTGAATAAATCATATTTCCATTGATGTATGGTTTGTTATGATAGGACAATATTTGAAAATCTGGAATCTGAGGGTGCAAAAAATCCAAATATTGAGAAAATCTCCTTTAAAGTTATTCAAATTAAGCTCTTAGTTTTGATATATTTACAGTAGAAAATTTACAAAATATATTAATGGAACATGATCTTTACTTAATATGCTAATGATTTTTGGCATAAAAGAAAAATGTATTATTTTGACCCATACAATGTTTTGTTGGCTATTTCTACAAATATACTCCAGCGACTTAAGACTGGTTTTGTGCTCCAGGCCAGGGTCACAAATGTTAAATAGTCATTTGAAATAAAAAAATCAAAAGATACTTTAAATGTTAAATTAGAACCACCAGTAGGTGTCAGCAAGTCACTGATAAGAGAGTCATTGCGATTGAAGTTGAACAGAATCATTTAAACGGTTAATTAATTCAGGAACAAAACACGTCATTGCTCAGAGTCAGAGACGCAAAACTGTGTATGATGGCTGTGTTTGGTATTATTTTTGTTGTCGAAATAGAGCAAAAACAGGCAATATGGTGTCTAAAACGCAAGTCTCTTAATTTTGTTTACTGCAGTGTTGTAAAAAGAAAAACTACAGGCCTAATCATTGTGATTTTTTTTTGAGAAAAACGGCATTCTTCATGTGATGTTGACTTACTATATTAAATTATGTAAATATATACATTTTCTGCTTCTATATCTTCAATTTATTGATCATTCTAAACGCATTTTAACAGACTGAATCACGCAGTGAAAGAAAGCACTCCATATGCACGCGGATTAGTCTTATCTAACGTTACTAGATTTCACGACACACTGTTTAGAGTGATTTGTTTGGTTTTTGGCAAAATACTGATAATGTCAAATCGCACATCGTTAAAACAACAATTACTATATTATCGCAGATGATATTGCACACCCTGCACCACTGTCTTTTTGGCTCATTTGTGCAAAACCTTTTGTTAAACTGTTAAAGCTTCATTTTAACCACCAATGCAACGATGTAAGTATTTACCTTACGTTACCTCTACATGCTTGCGAAGGGCGATGTCGAGATGTTATAAGCTGCTAGTTCGTTCTCCCGAGGCAAACACAGCGTACACTGCATAATAGAGCATGAATATATGGCCAGAGGTTCACTTCATTCCTTTGAGTTCAACTTCAGCAGAGTACGACGGGGTTTGGTTTTCAGCTGGGTCTGCACCATTGACGCCTGTCTTGTTCGTCTGCATCTTTCTTGTGATTTTAGCGCCAGTTTCTTCTTCTGCCCATTATTTACTGCAGTTGTTTCCACTGAGCAATTTTTATTTTTTTTACTCAGTAACGAATGTGTTTTAAAATGTAGCGAAGTACAATACTTCACACAAAATCTACTTAAGTAAAAGTAAAATTACAGATTAAAAAAATTACTTAAAAAAGTACAAGTACACAAAAAAGCTACTCAATTACAGTAACGCGAGTAAATGTAATTCGTTACTTTACACCTCTGCTGTCAGGTACTGGCATGTACACTGCATATTTGCCTGTAGTGTAGATCTGAACTGGAGGTTACATGTTGACTGATCTGAAGTGAAGCAATACATAATTAAAGTAGTGGTATAATCCGGAGAATAAACCTGTAAACCACACTGAAACCAATCATTATCAGCGGCTGTCGTCTAAATGTTTCTCAGTTCTGGAGACAGAGGCATGTGATGACAGTGCTCAATGGAAATGCTTCTTTGGGTCCATTACATAGTTTATGGCTGTGTAAATTATTCTGAGCACTAAACAGGCTTGTTTTCTATAGCTGAAGAGCAGAGCATGACAATACATGTCTCCGACTCTTACATGTCTACATGACTTTTCTGAAAAGCATGAATTTACTGGAATCATTTAGGCTTTCAAGAATATAAGGGAACAGAGACAGTTATTTTTTAAAGGCTATATCCCAACAGGGAATATTATCAACAACTTTCACTAACGCTTGTATATGAATGTTAGGAGAAAACGTTCTAATGGAACAATCTTATATCCTTATTAATATTTGATTGACGTTGTCATATAAGAGAAAACGATAGGAAAAAATCTGTTATTTGAATTTGATAAATGTTCTTTAACATTTAAATAACTTTATAATCACGACAACAAAAATGTATATTTTAACGTTTGAATATTAAACTAAACGGTCAAAGAACGTAATATTACAATTAAAGTTTTGAGAAACATTTTTACAATATTTTGGGTTAAATCACGACAAGAAACCCGTTTTCAGAATAATACAAATTGACGTTCAAATACTTTTCTTTTGAAACAAATATAGTAGAAAGGTTTTGTATTTTTTTATATAATGTTGCATCTAATGTAGCCGAATCTAATCTTGGGATGCTAGTAAAACAGAAATCAGCCCTCGTCCGTATCTACGGCGTTATTCTGGCCAGAAGAACAGAATCGATCTCACCTGAGCCTGAGCAGCTGTGGAGACTGGAGAGCTGACGGAGTTCTGAACACACAGCAGAGCTGCCAGCAGCACAAACACCTCCATCTGCATGCATTCCCTCTTTATTTCCAAAAGCACCTCCGCGCCACAGTCCACACTGAGCGGCTCTGGAAGCAGCACTCCCCCGCGCGCGGATCTACACAGAGACCGAGTTCAGATCTACCAGAACCTACCCAGCCAACACAAATATGCTCTGAGAACAGTTTCCTCACGTGTCCATTAGCTTAGGACAACCAATGTTCTCTGAGTGCAAAAAAAAAACTTAACAAAAACAAATACACTTTAAAAATGTTCAGGTATTTAATATTAAAAACCTTTATTCTTCATTATGTGAACGCTAGAAACTAAATTGTATTGTTTCCTTTTATTATTTTGCGAATATGGGTATTGTCACACACAGGAAGGAGAGGCACAATGTAAGTTCTGGCAATAGATTATTTTATTATCACAAACAGAAAGTGGATTCAACAAGGTAAGATCCAACATAAATGGTCATATGTAGCTCACAAAAAGGAAGATAACCGTTCTTGTGCTTACATTTTGAGAAGACTATATATATATATATATGTATATATATATAGGGGGGGGGGGGGTGCTAAGCTTTTTTTTCTTAATATCTTGGCCTATATATCAACAGTGTGTAAATTGTATTGATGGTCACTTGTTAATTTGCCTATAGTTGTCCACAAGAGATGGTGTACGAGGTCTGAGGAATTATGGGAGGACACGGAAAATAGGAAGTGAATTGTGAGGTGAGTAAAAAGCCAGACCTCAGGTTCGGGAGGAACATGATCAGATAATCATTCTGGACCAGGTGGAGCTCGTCAGCTAAACACCTTAAGAATTGAAGAAGAGTTTGAAATGACGTTTGCCATACTCGGAAATGTTATTTTTATAATCATTATTATCCACCCAGCGACAATCCCTGCCGGACCTGAGACTCGAACCAACAACCCCGGGTTACAAGTTCAACGCTCGATCCATTAGGCCACAACTGCCCTTACAAACACAGTTGGTTATTTTAACAACCACAACACGCGTATAAGGGTGACTATTAGACACTTGTATGTTCTTTGGTCATATTCCTAAAAATACATATAATTTTGGACAAATTCCTCTTTCTTTGTCAAACTAACAATACAACCACCTTTAAAATGTTTTGATACTTTTCTATTCTGATTTTTTTCATACTTTTCAACCTCCTTATAGATGTCAAAATCACTGTTCCCTATCGATACTACACTTCGTACTGCGTCTTATTTAAGACGCTAGGGGCAGTGTTACCACATCGGGATGACGATCTCCAGCCCAAAAGCTCACCAAAACTCCCTCACTTCAACAAAAACCAGTCCCAAAAAAATGTACCTGCCAAAATGATGTGATAGAATTTTATTGCCATGTCAATCAAGGTTGATAATCTCTTTAAAATAAAATAAAGATAAATAAATTTCACAGGAATATGGATCAAAACAGAGCAAATGCGTTAAAGGGAGTAAGAAAATATGCTTAAATTCTCCAGAACTATTTTCAAAATGGCAATCAAGAAATCAACCGATGACTTTAACCCTCGTAAAAAAAACATGCATAATTTTCAATGTCCACAGTAAGAATGAGCGAAGGTTTGTGCAAAAAGTGCACAATAAAGGGATCAGAAAGCAATGTAAATTAGCTGGCATTTACTCTCGTTCATGCACATAATATATGACGATGATTATGATATTATTTTTTCTGGTTATCGTTCCTAAGCAACCAGCCACATTCATTCTGAGGTGTGGACACATAATCTAACATATTTCCTAAATTAATTTATCAGTTATTATGTACTCTGATATTAGTGTCATAATCTATGCAAGAAACATCTCATGGATGCACTGGAACGCATCCTCAGTGATGTATCCTGGGATTATTTGGTGTTTCAGGTCTCGCAACATCATACACCCTCGCCCAGGTGACCCAGCCGGGGTTGATCAAGCCCCGACTTACGTCCCAGTAGCAGTCCACGGATCAGCCCTCTTAATCCAAAGCCACCTTGTGGCCTTCTCTGCGGCTTCGCTCGCGGATTGAATGGCCCTCTTCTTGGCCACCCCTGTAACACCCAAACGACTGAGGACTTTGCAAAGTGAACGTCCTGCAAAGCCTCTACAGCCAACTTATATAGGCTCATAGAAGGTCCTCCAGCCTCTCTCCCTGCACTCCTCCACCAGTTCCTGGTACTTGGCACGTTTCCTCTCATTGGCTTCCTCAATACACTCTTCCCAGGGCACAGTGAGTTCCAGCATGATCAGTTGTTTTAAAACCTCGGAGGTAATTATCATGTCTGGTCGGAGACTTGTTGTTGCAATGTGCTGAGGGAACCTCAGCTGTTTTCCCAGGTCGACCTGCAGCTGCCAGTCCGAGGCTCTGGTGAGGAGGCCTGTCGTTAAATGAGGGCGCGCCCGGGGCTTCTCTCCAGCTTTGATGAAGGAGATTGCCTTCTTTGAAACATGATGGTACTTGCTGGTGCTGATGGCTGAGTATAAGCTCTCAGCAATTGGCTTTAGCACCTGGTCATGGCGCCAACGATAGCGACCATCAGCCAGAGCCTTTGGGCAGCTGCTGAGGAGATGTTCTAAAGAGCCTCTTCCAGAGCAAAGAAGGTAAGAAGGTGTCTCGCTCTTCCCCCAGACATGGAGGTTCGCTGGGCTTGGCAGGGTATCATAGACATCTTGTACCAGGAAATGGACCCGATGGAAATCTGCCTGCAAGATGTTTGCCCAGGTAATCCTGCGCTGCAGTGTACTCTCCCACCAGGTCCACGCTCCCTGCTGCCGGAGTCCCATCGCCCTGCTCACTCGCTCTTCCTCCACGCCTGCTCGGACCTCTTCCTGGAGTAGATGGTGTATTTTCTTGCCACGGGCCTGGCTGACCAGGGTCTTTGGGAAGTAGCCCAAACCTGCTCTGCCTGTCGACACATTGCCCACCAGTGCATTTTGTCTCAGGCTAGACTCTGCCATCTCCACTGCCTTCTCAGCTTTCCATTTCCTTCCTGTCCTCACCTCAATGTCAGCTGATGACACCTTGCAGTCCCTGGAGTCCCTATACTGAAAGGCTTCTCTGGTGCGTACCACCTTAAATTCTTCTGTGAGGCCACTGTAGGGCAGCTGCAGGATGTTACTAGTCCCATACAGTGCAGCGCTGGTAAGACTGCGGGGAAGGCCTAGCCACTCCCGAAGAAAGCCACTGATCTTCCTTTCTAGGGACTCAACTGTTGTCATTGGGACTGCATAGATCAGCATGGGCCACTAGACTCGGGGCAGGATAGAATGCTGGTAGATCCAGGCTTTAAATCTACCAGGCAGACCGGACTTGTCAACCTTGGTGAGTCAAGCTCCAAGTTCTTTGTTGGAGTTCTGGATGGCGGCAGAGTCTTTCAGGCTGGAGTCAAAGAGCTTCCCCAAACTCTTGACCGGTTGCTCCGTGATGGTTGGGATGACAGTTCCTGAGATAGAAAAACAGAACTTGTCAGCAACTTTCCCCTTCTTCAGCACCATGGACCTTGATTTGGAGGGCTTAAAACTCATCCTTACCCAGGTGATGACTCTCTCAAGTCCTTGTAGGATCCACCTGATTCCTGGGGCCGATGTCGTTGTGATGGTAAGGTCATCCAAATAGGCTCTTATAGGGGGCTGTCGTATGCCTGACTTGGTTAAGGGCCCTCTACATTCCAGGAGCTCCAGGAATCCCCCCCTTCTGCACTGAGGGGGTCAATGTAGTTGTTCTTGAGGAGAAACTCTGTCAGTCTTCAGGATACGATGCTAAAAAACACCTTCCCTTCAACACTCAGTAGTGAGATGGTTCGAAACTGGTTGATGTTTTTCGAGTTCTCCTCTTTGGGAATCCACACTCCCTCAGCAAACCTCTGGTCAGCAACTCTTTCTCTTCGCCAAATCACCTTCAAAATCTTCCACCGGGGCCGGAGAAGCTCTGGGCAGCACTTATAGACCATGTAGGGTACACCACTGGAGCCTGGAGTAGATGCTGAGCGAGCTGCCTTGATGATCTCCTCAACCTCCTTCAGACTTGGCTCCCTCAAGTTGAACTCTGTTGTTGGGGGGGCGGGGCTGATGAGAGCTTTGTTGGGCTTCACAATGATTCACTTCCTCTCTTGAGCACTCAAGCCGACCGCTGCGCTTGTCCCCGAGCAGTTGTTTTGTAAAGCCGAAGGGATTAGCGATGAATTCTGCTCGCTTTCTGGCTCGCTCTCCCCCTTCTCCGGTGCCACTCTGCTCTGCGTAGGATCATTAGCTTCTTCCGCAAGATGTTTTGCAACTCTGATAATGGTCGCTTCTCCTCATCAGTAGCTTTCTTGTACTGTTTCTTGAGGGTGCAAAGCTCCTGATGTATCTTGGTAGCTCTGCAGTTCATAGTATAGGAGGTAGACTTGGTTTTTCCTTTCTCTACCCGCATGAATCTTTCTAAGGCATAACTAAAAATAATTGTTTTTATCATTTGGAGTCGGCTGTCAGCATCTCCTTTGGGTGTGGCTTGGAGGATGTTGGACACATCCTTGTCAAACTGCAGCCACTCACTCCGTTTGCTGGCTGGGGGCCACTTAATCCGCTGCTGAACTACTCTGCTGGGATTTGGAGGCTCTGGTACGTGGAGGGACTGGGCTCTGTGGGTTGCCTCCTGGCCGGGCTCCTCCTGCGTCTCACCAAGTTCAGGACCTGTGCGTTGCACCTCACTCTCCCGCTCCAAACATTTCATTCTGGCCTGATGGATTTTTTTGCCCCGATGATTCTTGCACAGCTTTCCGCAAAAGCATGTCACATTCGTAGTCTGTCCATTTGCATGGGTTGTTAACCTTTGAGCCGTCCGATTGGAAATCTCATCCTCCCCCCCTCCTGGGATCTCCTGGGGGTATTTCTCTATAGGGCTTTCCGTAGCTTGTTTGGGTTCTTTCTCGCGAAAGACACAGGCTGGGTTGCTAACCCATACTGTCCCGGGTGCCGTCTTTCCGGTTAGAGCATTGCGTTAGCAGCGCAAAGGTTTTGGGTTCGATTCCCAGGGAACACACATACTGACAAAAAAAAAATGTATAACCTGAATGCACTGTAAGTCGCATTGGATAAAAGCGTCTGATAAATGTAAATGTAGCTAATTCCAGTGGCGATAATACTGGTAATTATCAGTTTATATGTTCTTATACATTTGCTATAATGATATATTAAAATAAAATGTATGAATATTGAAAAAAACAAATATATTGCATAAGAAAAAAAGCTGTAGTTCTTGTAAAATTCAACATTTCAAAGAATCAAAACAAAATGTTTATTAATAAAAGGGGGTAAATATATATAATATAGTAAACCACGGTAACATTCAAAATGTTAACGTTTTTGCAAATTGATTCCTTAATGAGAAGTTACTGCTCTCATATTATATTATTTTAGGTAAAAACAAATAGCAAAATTTTTGGTAAAAAAAGTAGAAGCTCACATTTTGCCGGGTCAAAACTGAACATTTAAAATGAAAGTTTTGTTAAAATGCAGTCAAAATATTTAGACTACACTCTTTAAAAATAAAGGTGCTTCACGATGACACTGTACAAGATGTGATCAGTACATTATTTAGGTTTGTACATTAGCACTGACTCACTAACTTTAACGTTAGCTAGTTTTAGCCAGAGATACCTTACTGAAGCACAAGATAACTTTAACGTTCTGCTTGAGCAGTTGCAAATTGTAACTTAATGAGTTTATGACAACCAAAAAATGAAAACAAATTCTTAATTTGTATTGGGGATGAATATTTAGGAACATTTTGCTGTTTTGTTTGGATTCAGGAAATGTAATAAAACAAATGATATTGCCCATAATCTCAGGATACATGAAATCAGTGTTACTGTCACGGATGTACAGGGGGATCCAGGAACGAGGAGGCGTGGAACTTCTTTTGAACACTTTATTTGAAACACAGAGATCGCTGGAGAACAGGTACACACCAAAATGACGTTAAGACTCGACAAAGACACTGGGAAAACTGAGGACTTATAAAGGGAAGGAAATTAAGGAGCAAACAAGATAATTAATAACACAGGGCTGGGGACTAATCAACTAAAGACACAGGGCTGGGAACTGATAATTACAAATGACGACAGGAACAGGAACTGACCAAATATGGGCACGAGAGGAGGGGAAACACAAGACACAGAGAACACAGACCTGACATTACTCCCCCCTCCCGAACGGTGCGTCCCGCACCGTACACCATCCAACGGGGAGGGGGGGTGGGCGCTCTGGAGGCCTCAAGGGACACGGAGACAGGACAGGACAGGAGGCCTCCAGGGCGGCGCCCGTTCCGGGAGCCATGGCGGAACGGGGAGCTCGGGCGGCCATGGCGGAGCGGAGAGCTCAGGCAGCCATGGTGGGTCAAGGGACTCGGGAGGCCATGGCGGAGCGGAGAGCTCAGGCAGCCATGGTGGGTCAAGGGACTCGGGAGGCCATGGCGGATCGGGGAGCTTGGGTGGCCATGGTGGATCCGGGAACTCAGGAGGCCTTGGCGGGTCAGGGGACTCAGGAGGCCATGGCGGGTCAGAGAACTCGGGAGTCCATGGCGGATCGGGGAGCTTGGGTGTCCATGGTGGATCCGGGAACTCAGGAGGCCTTGGCGGTCAGGGGACTCAGGAGGCCATGGCGGGTCAGGGAACTCAGGAGGCCATGGCGGGTCAGGGAACTCGGGAGGCCATGGCGGATCGGGGAGCTTGGGTGGCAATGGTGGCTCGGGGAGCTTGGGTGTCCATCGTGGATCCGGGGACTCCGGAGGCCTTGGCGGGTCAGGGGACTCAGGAGGCCATGGCGGGTCAGGGAACCCGGGAGGACATGGCGGGTCAGGGAACCCGGGAGGCCATGGCGGATCGGGGAGCTTGGGTGGCCATGGTGGATCCGGGGACTCCGGAGGCCATGGCGGGTAGTCCCCCCCAAAAAAAATTTTTGGGGATTTTCCCCAACAGGTGCTCTGGAGAGCTGGACGGAGCCGGCAGGGGCTCTGGAGAGCTGGACGGGACCGGCAGGGGCTCTTGAGAGCTGGACGGGACCGGCAGGGGCTCTTGAGAGCTGGACGGAGCCGGCAGGGGCTCTTGAGAGCTGGACGCCGCTAGCAGGGGCTCTGGAGAGCTGGACGGAACCGGCAGGGGCTCTGGAGAGCTGGACGGAACCGGCAGGAGCTCTGGAGAGCTGAGCGGAGCCGGCAGGGGCTCTGGAGAGCTGGACGGAGCCGGCAGGGGCTCTGGAGAGCTGGACGGAGCCGGCAGGGGCTCTGGAGAGCTGGACGGAACCGGCAGGGGCTCTGGAGAGCTGGACGGAGCCGGCAGGGGCTCTGGAGAGCCGGACGGAGCCAGCAGGGGCTCTGGAGAGCCGGACGGAGCCAGCAGGGGCTCTGGAGAGCCGGACGGAGCCAGCAGGGGCTCTGGAAAGCCGGACGGAGCCAGCAGGGGCTCTGGAAAGCCGGACGGAGCCAGCAGGGGCTCTGGAAAGCCGGACGGAGCCAGCAGAGGCTCCGGAGAGCTGGACGGAGCCGGCACTGGAGGACGCTGGCGAGGAGCCGGCACTGGAGGACGCTGGCGAGGAGCCGGCACTGGAGGACGCTGGCGAGGAGCCGGCACTGGAGGACGCTGGCGAGGAACCGGCACTGGAGGGCGCTCTGGCAGCGCAGCGTCTCGGGGGCGCTCTGGCAGCGCAGCGTCTCGGGGGCGCTCTGGCAGCGCAGCGTCTCGGGGGCGCTCTGGCAGCGCAGCGTCTCGGGGGCGCTCTGGCAGCGCAGCGTCTCGGGGGCGCTCTGGCAGCGCAGCGTCTCGGGGGCGCTCTGGCAGCGCAGCGTCTCGGGGGCGCTCTGGCAGCGCAGCGTCTCGGGGGCGCTCTGGCAGCGCAGCGTCTCGGGGGCGCTCTGGCAGCGCAGCGTCTCGGGGGCGCTCTGGCAGCGCAGCGTCTCGGGGGCGCTCTGGCAGCGCAGCGTCTCGGGGGCGCTCTGGCAGCGCAGCTTCTCGGGGGCGCTCGGGAAGCGCAATCTCTCGGGGGCGCTCGGGAAGCGCGGGCTCTCGACGGCGCTCGGGAAGCGCAATCTCTCGGGGGCGCTCGGGAAGCGCGGAACTGGAAGGTGAGCTGGGCGGAACCAGCGGAGACGAAGATAAGCTGGGCGGGACCAGCGGAGACACCAGAGGGCTAGCTTCGACTCGGGACCGGAAACTTCCCAGACACCGGTAGACCCCCTCTCTCCAACACAATCCCGTGGTGTCTGGGAGATCCATGGGGTGATGGTAGCAGGCCCCGAGCCGAAACAGTTGGAGGATGGCCGCATCGTGGATTTCTGATCCTGCCGCGAGCCCGCAGAATTCCCCGGCGAACTCCACGAAGGGGAGGTCTCGCCGGCTAAGGGCAAGGACGCCGGCGGCGAACTCCATCGCCTCGGAGGAAGAGTTGGTTGGGTCGAGTCTTCTGTCACGGATGTACAGGGGGATCCAGGAACGAGGAGGCGTGGAACTTCTTTTGAACACTTTATTTGAAACACAGAGATCGCTGGAGAACAGGTGCACACCAAAATGACGTTAAGACTCGACAAAGACACTGGGAACACGGAGGACTTATAAAGGGAAGGAAATGAAGGAGCAAACAAGATAATTAATAACACAGGGCTGGGGACTAATCAACTAAAGACACAGGGCTGGGAACTGATAATTACAAATGACGACAGGAACAGGAACTGACCAAATATGGGCACGAGAGGAGGGGAAACACAAGACACAGAGAACACAGACCTGACAGTTACAAGTACCACAGGCACATAGTTTTTCCATTTTTGAAGCATAAACCCCATAAAACCGATGCGAGCCTCAGATCTTCCCACGTTTCTCTATGGCGCTGAAACCTAAAGATGTCCGAGTTCCACTCCCCGTGCAACTGATACTCGACTGCCATTGGCTAGACTGCATTCGAGGGGAGGGGCTTACAGATAGGCCAATTGGGCAGCAACCCGCCCAATCTGGCAAAACTGCTAGGGGGAAACATCTCGGTTACATTTGTAACCACAGTTCCCTGAATAGGGAACCACCTTACACATGCATAAGCATGTTCCCCTTCATAGGTCACTTCGATGCTGCGGTGACATCACCGTATGGGAACGCTATACCATCACGCCTGACGTACCTGAGATAGCTGGGATTCGAGGAAAGCATTTGCTCAAACGGAAAGAACCTGGGAGCCAGAGGCCGTCCTCACGTCCAGGCTGTGGAATTTGACAAAAGTGTTCGGTGAGGATCATCCTGCCGCAGCACATATATCATCCATAGAAGAGACACTAAGGAAGGCTTGCGATGAAGCCACCGCCATCGTGGATCGAGCTCGAATTCCTAAAGGAGAAGCAAGCCTGTGCGCCTCATAATCAGGTCCTGATCGCAGCAGAACCAGCGGAACCGAAGTCCATACACGAAGGTGAAATAGAAAGAGCTTGTAAATCCCCAACTCTCTTAAGGGAGGATAAAGCTAACAATATGACTGTCTTTAGAGTCAGGATATTTTTCGGCTCACAGTCTCCAAGGTTTCAAACGGATGGCCTGATAGCCCTTATAATACAATGGACAGATCCCATGATGGGACTCACATAGGGCAGAAAGGCCGCAGCCATCGTGAATCCTGCATGAATCGAGAGACCAGGGGATGGCGGCCCACTAAAACGCTGTCTATGTACGCATGGCTAACGGATATGGGTGCCACGTATACTTTAAGAGTGGCTGGCGTTATTTCCTCTGAAAAACGGCTTTGAAAAAACTGAAGTGATATGGCAGTAAGCTTTATCCATATCCGACGTCTACACCAGGTAGTAAATAGATTCCATTTGAAGGTATATAAATGTCTTGTAGAAACCGCTCTAGAATTAACTATAGTCTCAGTAACCTCCGTTTAAAGACCGGGACATATTAATCACTCCGCTAAGAGGCCATACCCATAGTTTCCATAAATCTGGCCGTGGGTGCCAGATCATTCACTGTGCTTGCGACAGTATGTCCTGTCTGAAGGGAATCTCCCATGGAGAGCCCACTAACAGACTGATAAGTTCCGCAAACCACGGCTGAGTGGGCCACCACGGAGCTGCCAGCAGCAGTCGCTCCACTTTTTCTGACCGTGTTCTGGATAACACCGCTGGAATAAGCCGGATCGGAGGAAAAGCATACACACTTGTTCTGGGCTAGAGCGTCCAGTCCCAGGGGTGATGGGGGGAATAGGGAGACCCATAGCAGGCAATACGTAGTCATGCTCGACGCGAGTAGGTCCACTTCCGCTTCTCCAAACACTTGCCACATGCAGCTCACAGTTTGAGGGTGCATCCTCCATTCCCCTTCCTCCAGGCTCTGTCTCGAGAGCATGTCCAATATGAAGTTCAATCCGAACCACTCAGATCGACAGAAACCTGTTCTGAGTCCACAAAAGGACATTTCTCGCCAGCCTACATAGGGGGCGAGAGTGTAATCCTCCTTGAGGATTCAAATATGACCCAACCATTGTGTTGTCCGTCCTGACTAACACATGACGGCCGTTCAGCAGTCTTGAAAAATTTTGGAGAGCTAGAAAGACCGCTATCAGCGCCAATCTATTTATGTGCCATCCTCGCTGTGCCTCTGTCCATTTTCCGTGGGGTGGGCGTCCTTGTAAAAAAGGCACCCCAACCTGTCAGTGCGTGACCGTCTCGCAGCGAAAACAGGCCCCCACTCGAACACCTTTTCTGAGGAATTTGGACGATGCCCAGGTTTTTAAAGTCAGAACACACCTCCGTTTCACCGAAATCATTCGGTGAGGATGACAACGGGGAGGAATCTTTTTTTTTTTTCACCATTGAATTGGGCGCATGTGGAGTAAGCCTAGACAAATTCAAAACTCAAAACACAAACTCGCCATCACTGTACGACCTGCTTTGAAGTGGCGAAGGCATGACGTGAAAGACTGAATGCATGGGGAAGACAATCGTGCCCTCATCACGCGAGAATCCAGATCTATCCCAAAAAAGGTTATCCGTTGGCAAGGGATCAAACACTCTTTTGAGGATTCGTGCATAAGCCCAGGCTATTAGATGATTTAGCACGAGGTCTCGGTGAGAGCGTGCTTGAGTCTGTGATTGCGCTAATAGCAATCGTCCAGGTAATTTAGCAGACGAACACCCTGGAGCCGCAACGAAGCCAGAACTGCATCCATGCATTTCGTGAAGGTTTATGGAGCCAGGGCTAATCCGAAAGGAAGGACACGTTATTGATACGCTTTGCCCTCTAAAGCGAATCTGAGGAACTTCCTGTGTCTCTTGATGATCTGAATATAAAAGTATGCATCCTTCAGATCGATCGTGACAAACCAGTCGTTTGGTTGAATATGAGACAGAAAACATTTTACCGTCAACATCTTGAATTTACTCGTTCTAAATGCAAGATTCAAACGACGTAGATCCAATATTGGTTGTAAGCTGCCATCTTTTTTGGGCACAACAAAATATCGGCTGTAAAAACCTGACACCCTCTGAGAGGGGTGTACTTCTTCTATAGCCCCTTTCCTTAGCAGAGATGACACCTCTTGTCGCAGCACTGCGGTTTCTTTTGAACTCACGATCGTGGGAAGAATCCCACGGAGAGAAGGTGGGCCTTTTCGAAACTGACTGGTGTATCTGTAACAAACTGTGTGTTATACTCATTGCGAAATATCGGGCAAGCATTCCCACGTGGCTAGAAAATCATTTAATGGCCTCAAGACCTCTGTCTGAAACTGTAATGTTTTCAAATGCTTCAGAATTTCCAGGCACAGAGAAATTGTGGCGTATCGCTCCAATGCTGCTCGAGACGCGTTTTGCGGCAAGACAGTCAACGTTTGAGCCCGGGGATTGCAGTGAGAGGGTTGGATACGCTTTAGCGGTCCAACAGCGCTCTCTAGTGGAGGGCACAGTCCCCAACGAGCAACAGAAAGATCAGGAACTGCTGCTAGGGGCCTGAGGACTAGAGGTTTTCGCCGTCGAGCTCAGATCCAATCTTTTCCGCTGGCGAGCCAGTGGATAAGCCCCAGGACCCCAATCCTTATGAGGGGGTGCCATAGGTGATGGCTCTTCTTGCGGGGCGCCCCATTGGCGGTGTGAGGACGTTGAGCACGAGCGTGTCGCCAGCGTCTGACGTTGATCTATTTCCCTTGGCCTGCGCAGAATAAGCAGGCGTAAAGCGGCTGATTGCTGTTTCGCTGCCGAATTTCTCCACCACCGCGATGACTGAATTTCCAAACAGTCCATCCTTGGAGATCGGGGCATCCAGAATAGATTTGAAAAGACCGTCACCATCCCCACCATCGAACGGCCTACTGCTCGGGCAGTGTGCTTGGTGGCACGTAGCACCAAGTCCGAAGCCCTTCTCCCTCGTCAAGCTCTTTCAATAGCTCCACCTGGTAGGCCTGAAACACCGCCATCGAGTGGAGCGTGGTTGTCGTCTGACCTGCAGTCGAGTAAGATTTCCTGACAAGGCTCGACGTGACTCGACGCGGCTTGGTCATCGTCATCGTTGCATAACCATGACCCACCATATCAGTAATGGTGGCGAAATCCACGGCAACGGCATTTGGGATGCATGCTGAAAACAGCTGCTTCCAGGACCTGGAAACCTCCTGGTGGAGGTCCGGGAAGAAGGGGAGCAGTTTATAGGGCTGTGCAGGTACACGACTAGTTAGAAAACAGTCATCCAGGTAAAATCATTGCTTTTATGATTAAAACTTTCCCTTCAAAAGTCAATTGTCTCAATCCCCAGAACCCCATTTTTTCCCTTACTTTCTCTATTGCATCATGCCAGTTTCCACTCCCTCCCCCCTCTCTGTCAAAATTAACCCCTCATATTTTTTTATTTGTCTTTTGGAAACTAATATTTAAACCAGCAGTCTCGCTAAGTTCCCATGAACCATAAAACTGTGCATGGGATTTGTCTCTATTCAGTCTGGCTCCGGATGCCTTCCCAAACAGCTCTGTCAAGTCCATGGTCCTCTGTATCGAAAAAACATCTTTGCACAAAATATTTATATCATCCATATATAAAACAGTATTTGCAGTCAGTCCCCCGGTCCCACGTATTCTCAGTCCCTTAATCCAATGGTCCCTTCTCAAGACCTGTGCTAGAGGTTCAATACAAGCCACATATAGAAGAGGGGATGACAGACAGCCCTGACGGACACCACTGCGTATATTTATCGTTTTTAAAAGATTTCCATTAACTAGGATTCTGCTGGTTATGTCCCTATACAGCAATCCCACCCACGCTAAAAAATTCCCATTGTTTCCAAAACTTAAAAACAAGTAATGGTGCAAGACTCGGTCAAATGCTTTTTCCAAATCTAAATTTAAAACAATCAACCAATTATTTCTGTCTCTCGTAACAGATAGCATCTCGTATCAGCACGAGGCTGTCCATGATCTTCCTTCCTGGGACCACAACAAGCTTGATCCGGGTGGATTAGGTCTGCTAAAACTGTGGACATCCGTCCTTCTAAAAGTTTGCTAAAAAGTTTACAATCAAAATTTAAAAGAGTAATAGGCCGCCAATTTTTCAGATCTGTCTTATCGTCTTTTTTTGTGTAATAATGTCATTATACCCATCCTAAAACTGTCCGGAAGTAGGTCGATGTTGTCCAAATCATTAAAAATATCTAATAAGTCTTGTCTTCGAATGTCTCAGAAAGTCAACTCAAATCTTAATGAAGACCATCTGCTCAAGGAGACTTACCTCTTTTAAAATGTGTAACACTTTTATCAATCCCGAGGAGGTTAAAATAGTTTGTTAGAATTTTACTGTTTTGTCTACAAAGGATAAGATTTAATTTAAAATATTAAAAAATAAATTTCTTTGTAGAGTTCCTCATAAACGCCTTCAACTACTGTTAAAATGCCTTTTGTATCTGTCTTAATATCTCCTCCTTTGTCTTTCAAATGTACCATTGCTCCATCTCTATTCATATTTTTCTAAAAAAAAATATCTTGTGCATTTCTCTCCCTCCTCTATTTGCTTTTCTTTACTTCTCAGGATAACTCCTCTACATGTGACCTCAACCAATTCCGGCATTTCTTTTTCGACTTTTATTTCATAAATAAAATCAAAACCTTGATTAAAAAGATAAAAGTAACGTCACAATCTCTTTTGCAGCCACCATTCTTCTCATCTTGCCTAAAAGGTGGGGCTGCATATCTGTTAAACGGTCGTGCCTATCATTTTTATCTGGAGATCCATAAATATTTAAGATTTTAAAACCCATTAATTACCACGGGATGTTAATCCAGAAACAGAGAAACAAATAGAGACAGTTAGTGTAGCTGTTGTTCCATCCAAGCCAAAAATCTTTGTTCAACCCAAGCTAAAGCATAATAATGTGCGTTTGATCAGATATAACCGCAGTATAAGATTATGAGATGCATTATATGAATGCTTGGCTAAAGAGATGTCTTTAATCTAGATTTAAACAGAGAGAGTGTGTCTGAATCCCGAACGTTATCAGGAGGGCTATTCCAGAGTTTGGGAGCCAAATATGAAAAATAGTGTACTGCATTAAAATAACGGAGACTTGTTACTATATCACTTACCTTTCACAGCTCTTTTGTTGGTTTTGATTGCTTCTATTGTCCTCATTTGTAAGTCGCTTTGGATAAAAGCGTCTGCTCAATGACTAAATTATTACTCAATGACTGATTATCAAAGACTCCAGCCACCCGTCCCACAGACTGCTCTCTCTGTTGCCCTCAGGGCGACGTTTCCGCAGCATCCGATCCCGCACTAGCCGACTGAGGGACAGCTTTTTCCCTCAGGCTATCAGGCTAATTAACAGTCACAAATAACTCACCTACATCACACTCCCACTCACACAACATGCCATGCACTGCACTCTAACACCGTTCAACTGGACTACACGCACACACTGCACTAACACAACCTATCTGCTATCACTGGACACCATACAATGCACATCCACGACACTGTATATGCATAATCTGTTGCACCTTTGCACATCTATCTGCTGCTCAACCAACCAATCTGCTGTTAATTTATAATCTGTTGCACCTCACATTATTACTATGCATAGACTACATTATGTATAGATACTGTACATAATGTAGATGTGCCCATACGGTGTATAATGTGTCGTTGATAATTATGTCTTTATAGTACACTAAGTGTACTGAGTATATGTATGTGTATTTTGTTTGTTGTTTTTTTGCACTGTCTGTCCATATGTAAACTGTCTGTTGTTTTTCTGCACTGTCTGGAACACGCTCATAAGAATTTCACTCACCAAGGCACTTGTGCTGTGGTGATGTGACAATAAAAGTGATTTGATTTGATTTGAAGTGATTTAAATGTAAAAATATATAGGGTGTTCTGTTGGTCTAATTAGGTTTTTGAACTACTGTAATTTGGTCAAAAATATAATCTGTATGACTTTGTTTGGAAACAGCTCCTATAAACCAACAGATTTTCTTGTTGATCGTGTGCTGTTTTAGTTAAGTATTTGATTGGTTGCTGAACGTATTAAATGTGTAATTTACATTTTACTGTTATTGTCACAGAATTCACATTTGTATGTAGACTAAAAACAAAAACACAAAGGGCCTCAGTTGTTTGTTTTACTTTGTGTGTGTGGGGGGGGGTGTCAAGCTGCACAGTGGGTTGCCCACAAAGAAATCCAAATCCTCATAGGGTTTGGGGAAATGAGCAAATTGCAATGGGCATGGGTTACCACAGGGGGCCCGAGTGGGTTTCGTGGGCTTGCCCACAGAAAACCATTGTTGGGGCTCAAAAGGGCAAAACCGCTGAGAGCCCGCATGGGCTAAACTACAGGGGGGCCCCGAGTGGGTTTCTGTGGGCAAGCCCCACCACTTCGCTACGAAACCCATAGGGCCCCCAATGGACAAAACTGCTGTGGGCCACGCATGGGGGCCCTATGTGGGTAATGACTTGATTCAGGCTACAGTGTGTCGATTTCTGTACTTGTTCGACTCACTCGCGCATCTGAAACGTCTCTGAATTGATGGGATACTAACTTCTTGTCAAGGAAAAACAGACAGAAACGGCAGTTATATGAGTCACCCTCACCACATCAATGACTTGAACATTCATTATATGGACAAAATTACTGGCACCCCTCTCTTTAGAAGAGAAAATGGCACTTCCAAACTGTGACAAAGATGGAAACAATTCATGTACTTAAAAATTGTATTTCCACCTCTGTTGCAAGTTTTGAAGTGTATGAAATGACTGTACC
This sequence comes from Oxygymnocypris stewartii, assembly GCA_003573665.1. Taxonomy (NCBI): domain Eukaryota; kingdom Metazoa; phylum Chordata; class Actinopteri; order Cypriniformes; family Cyprinidae; genus Oxygymnocypris; species Oxygymnocypris stewartii. Next base: position 29,948 of record QVTF01021482.1, read on the forward strand.
CATGTCATTGATGTTTGGTGATGAGTTGGTCTCATTTAAAGTCACACCAGAGGTGTTCAGCGGTCTTTCTGCAGACCAGTCAAGTTCTTCCACACTGACTGAATCATCATTTATCTTTGATTCTTGTCTTATACACAGAGACATTGTCATGTTAGAATAGAAAAGGGTTCTGTCCAAACTGTTGCTATAAAAATTAGAAGCACACAATCATTATATGCTTACATTAAGATTTGTACTCCTGGGAATTACTAGTAGTCAAACCTTTCGTTTAGGAAGGGGTGCCAATACTTTTGGCACCTCTTCCCTGTAGTGTATCTACAGGAAATGTCCCATGTTAGAATAAGGGTTTTTATTTCGATCATTTTTGTAAACATGAGATGCACTCAGTATTTCACGGGCTTTTATTCAACCAAGCAGAGGCTGGTATTTGATTGAAGAAATACACAATGATCTGCAATCAGGACTTCAGTTATTTTCAAAGCACTTACATTAGGATTTTGTGCAGCTTAAAGTTGACATTGCATTTAATTTAATGTTCTACAAAAACAAAATTATTAAAGACTGAAACGAGTAAGATCAAAAGAGTGTTTAATATTTTTGGCAAAATCAAAAACAAAAAAGAAACTAGTAAAACGGTTTGTGTTGATTGATTTTTACAAAACAATAAGCATTTCACAAATCTATCACACACTAAATGCCGGATTCAACAAGTCTGGAAATTAAAACATAACAAAAATGATATCTGGCCCCCCCTTCACCCAGAGCAAAATGACCCTTTAAAGCTGATCTGTGGCCAGTGCTGAAGCTGTACAGCGTAGCAGAGATCAAATTCATCCCGTTCCCGTCACTCAGCCCATCACAGTAGATTCAACATTTATGGGAAAACTGCTCGTTCAGACAGTTTATGCTCATGCAACCGAACACAAAACTCCCCCCCACCCCACAATAAACAGGTCAGGAATGCTTCAGTAAGGCCGGCCTCGTCTCTCCTCTCTGTGGTCTCCCCTTTAGGATGCAATGAGAGGAGCATTACTCGACGTCAGAGAAACTCGTGATAATACTGCTTGAGGTTTCATTACCTTCCACCCATCTTGTATCCTCCACGGTCTCCCCCCCTGAAGCCCCCGCCTCCTCTGCCTCCTCTAAAGCCGCCGCGGTCTCCTCCGTACCCGCCGCGGCCGCCGCGATCTACAGCAGTCAGGTGGAAATCACAACCGTTAAAGTGTGCTGAGAACTTCTGCTTGGCATGAAGCAGCACTCGCACGATACTTCAGCAAAGCAAGCTCGTTTACACCGATCAGAACAATTATAGGATCCGAGACGCGGCCAATGACTCTTTTAGAAAATTAGTTTCAAAGTTGTTTATCTGCTCACCCCCTGCAAGGATCCAATATGCGACTTTCTTCAGTAGAACACAAAGATTTTTAACTCAAGCCGTTGCAGTCTGTCAGTCATATAATGCAGTCAATGGGCACCAAATCTTTGAGGAAAAAAAAACTTACACAGACAAAACCAAATGAAATCCTGTGGCTCGTGACGATGCATTGATGTCCTAAAACACGAAACGAGTGGTCTGTGCGAGAAACTGTGGTGTATCAGAGGTCAAAAAATGCTATAAATACGATTCAATGTCCAACTCCCTGAGCTCATCCACAACATCTGGCACGTGATCTGTAACGTGCGCTGGAACCAGAGGCGGATCTAGGATTTTTTAGAAGCAGGGGCCACAATGGGGCCACTATTTACAGAGAGGGGCCAAGTTTACCGTTCAAGTCTTTGGAAACTTTAACAATAACGGCTTAAATATTTCTGTGTGTGTGTGTGTGTGTGTGCGAATTAATTCATTGAGAATAACATAGATAAAATATAAAACAATATTTGAGGAAAAAATGGGCTTCCCTGCCAATTTGGAGTTAGTTTTCACACTTTGTTGAATTTTGGGTTCCAACAACAAGAATATTCATGAGCATATGATAATATACAATATGTACAGCGAAATGTCGTTCTTGAACATTGTAAGAAACTGTACACATCTTTTTGTAAAACAAAAAAAAACTACTATTTTTTGTGACCGCTGCTGAAAACTCAGCGGTCTTTGCTCAGGAGGTTGAATCCATCTACTTATTCGACAATTACTTACTGACACGCTATACAAGGCTATATACATTATTATTTGGACATGTAACATGTATTACATTCTAAATAAATCTCTTTCATCTTAATTTAAATGATAAATATACTGTACTTTTGTTCAGTATTAGATCATGTTAGTTCTTAATGATGCTACATACTTTTATTTTAATACTACAAATAAATAAGTATATATAAACATTTACATAGTAAATTAAAATAAAATGCTTTGTTCTGTATTGTTCAGTGTTGTTAACTATTGTTCAACCTTACCTGTTTCAAATCTGAGGATAACTCTATAACTTTTAAGTTTCATGAAATATTTTTTAGAGCATGCCATGTGATTTTGTTTAGAGTTGACTCTACAATGCTAACTAATAGTTACTCACATTATCTAAGCATCCATGCAGTTTATTGTCTTGTGCTGCCCAAACTGCTTTGTCTCCATGCGCACATTCACACTTCTCCCGGATAGGAGGCTTTTAGATGTCTTTAATCATGATGCTAATGTCTTTTAAATAAAAAATTTGTTTATTGAAAACTTTCTGCTTACACTGTTTGATCCCACATTTCTTTGGTCAAACTTCTTTTATCTCTAAAATTGTTATCAATTGTCTTTCTTTAAAAACAAACAAAATAAATAAATAAAACATTCTTATGGTCTTAAGTCGATTATCTTTCCTGAAGTATTCATAAAATATAATTGTTGCTATTTGCATAAGGGCTAATGTTTAGTCATCAACACAAGACTCTTATTACAGTTTTTACTAAAAACTCATTTTAAAATGTCACTGAGTGTTTGAAACAACTTATGCAATCTGATGAGGCTTCTTATTAATGAGGCAAAAAATACGTTATTTTCATACTGTGATAACATATGCTTCCACGCAGACTACATTAGAATTGTATGCACTTTCCACACTATTCCACTATTTTCAGCCAAACAGTTGTAGCACACCATTTCTATGTGACGTGAGGATCTTTATCTCACTTTCATTTTAAACAAAATGCTACAGTTTGTCTACATGTCAGTGATGATTCTGAAAGAAGACGCGCTTGGAACCTAATGTTGCTATAGTAACGAACGCAACTTCCACCCGAGAAACCGCACGCTTTTATTTGAGCAAGTTTGCTTTGTAAAGTAGGTTCAACAGCATTAAGTTAAATAGCGCAGTTTTGTACATTATGCTCTTGCGCCGCCAATAAATGCACGTCCTTGAATGAGCGGTGTTTTGTAACGTCTGTTAATGTCAATGACGCGACCTATTTCAGGGGTGCCCAAAATTACAATTTTAAATCAGTCAGGGCTATACACATGTACCTTCATATTTACATGTAAAGCTTGCGCTACACAGGTTGAATTTCGAACGACTTAACGCTAACGTAAATCACCGATGAGTGACAGGACAGGGGCACTTCAGGGGCCAATCAGATTTCAGCTGGGGCCAGTGCCCCTCTGGCCCCACCCCTAGATCCGCCACTGGCTGGAACAGAGATATATATACATAGATGCCTCATTAGCGACTATTTCAATGGGCAGCAATACGCACGCTTCTATGTGTGTATATATCTATGTTCCAGAGCAGGTCACAGGTCACGCACCGGATGTTGAGAATGAGCTCAGGGGTAAAAAACAACAAACATTTCAGTTTCTCGCACAGACCGATCGTTTCGTGTTTTAGGACATCAATGCATCGTCACGAGCCACAGGATTTCATTTGGTTTTGTCTGTGTAAGTTTTTTTTTCCTCAAAGATTTGGTGCCCATTGACTGCATTATATGACTGACAGACTGCAACGGCTTGAGTTAAAAATCTTCGTTTCAACTGAAGTAACAAAGTCACCTACATCTTAGATGCCCTGCAGGGGGGAGCAGATAAACATCACATTTACATTTTTGGGGGAACTATCTCTTTAAGAAAAGTCAGAACTCTGAGTCAACATTTCACAATTCTGAGATCCTTTTTTTTTTTTTTTTTTTATAATTGCAACTTAATTGCAAGTGAAAAGTATTGAGATTGAACTTTGAATGCCAAGAAAATAGATTAATCAATTCAGTGAAAAATAAAAAACTGCAAGGGAAAAGGCAAAGTGCACATCTCCCAGTTCAGTCTTCCTCTCACAGGTGAGTTATACACCAAGTAGACATAGTGATTGAGTTACTTTTTGCAATTCTGAGTGAACATCTTGCAAATCTCACTTTTCTGCTTCCCTTATTCGAGTTGGTCTCAAATGCAATAGTTGTGAGATTAAAACATATCTGAATCTTGAGTTCTTCTCTTACAGCACTGAGTTTCACAAAATTCCACCTATCTTCTCCACAGAATTGCGACAAACACCATCGAGAGGAATATAAAAAACAAGGTGTTATCCATGGTGGAAACAAGCTTCCTTAAACCGCTCCCTCTATCGGACAATCGTTTCAGCTCATGTACAAGCGTCACACTCACCATCTCCATCACCTTCTGGCTTTGACGTTCCACACCGGTTGCATTCGTATCTTCTAGCAAAGTTCATGTTGCCACAAGAGCTGCAAGAGATGGTTTAACAATAAATATAACGGGACGACGGATCGCTCTCAAAAACATCCACGAATAACTACATGCACCGAACCTGTTGGGACAAGGCCAGTCTCCACCCTTGACATCAAACGAGGGACCTCCAAAGCTACCTCTGCCTCGAAAACCTGGGAGCAGGGGCACAAAACAGCAGAAATATGACTTTCAAAACAACAGATGTGTCTTATACAAACAGAGTAGAGTCAGATGTACAAATCATACCACCACGTCCTCGTCCACCTCCACCACTACTACCTCCACCTCCTCCAACTGCACCTCCTCGCTGGGTGAATTCAGCTCTTCTGGTGGCAAACGACACCTTGAGGGGTTTTCCATTGAACTCTTTTCCTGTAATCCAGCAAAACAAAGCAGCCCCAAAATAAGCCCCATTTTTATAATGCTATTGAAGTCACCGAAACAGCAAAGATGATTCTCCTACCATCAAACCAACTAATGGCAGCTTTGGCTGAGGGGGGGTCGTCAAACGACACGGTGGCTTCCCCCTTCAGTCGTCCGGTGGCTTTATCGGTGTACAGATTGATCATCGGTTTGGCGGTCTTCTTATTGACCTGTTATCAGAGCAGATCTGCTGTAAACCAGGATTCTTCAGGTATGTGAAGTTCATGACCGTCAGGTGAGAACACTTGCCTTAATGATGCCAATTTGTTTGAAGTAGTCCCCCACTTCCTCGGGGGTGACGTCTTCACTGAGACCTTGGACAAAGATGGTGTTATTGTCCGAGTTATCCTGATCGCCATCTGTAATTGGGAAAAGTAACATTGGAGTTGAGACACTTACAATATTTACACCATGCGAACCACAAAAAGACTAATATGGTGATTTTGTTTTTTTTGCACACAGTCAGACAGACACACGCACAGTCAAGTCACGCGCACACACACACAGTCAAGTCAGACACATGCACCATCAGACAGACACAGGCACAGTCAGATGTGCACACACACACAGTCAGACACACACGCACATTCAGACGCGCACTGTCAAGTCACACGCACACGCAAACACACACACACGGTCAAGTCAAGTCACACGCGCACACACACAGTCAGACGCGCGCACACATAGGGCTGCAACAACTAATCGATCAAATTGATTATAAAAAAATCATCGACAATGATTCTCATTATCGATTAGTCGGGTGCGCCCACAGTGTACATCCAGCTTCAGCCGGTTGCTCAAATTACAGCACTGAATAACGCATTTCTATCGACAAAATACATCTAAAAATAGTGGAGGAAACAGAATGAGATGCCGTGGGAGAAGTACGTGATCCAAGCTGACCAAAACATGATCATTCTTTATTTTGAGCTTTAAGTTAATGCATTAGTGTAAAGGCTTGCCCTGGCAGGCGCTGTGACATGCGTGTGCGCCCTCAGCGCAAAAACGTTCAGTTCACGGTCATATTCTTATCTATAAATGTCATGAATTCACGCGAGCATTAAAGGTCCATCCTGAATGGCTGTGTTAAGTTTAATTTACTGAATGGCGTGTGCACACGCGTCAGATAGACGGAAACACAGAGAGGGGGGTTGGTTTAGTTTTCGATATTCGTGACACGTTCAGCGATAAACGGCAAGAACTCCAAATCGACTTGCCCAAAAAAATCTAAACAGTGCGACCATCAAAAGGGCAAAGCTGATCATGTTTCACAGCCTTCTTTTCCAGTTTTCGCTCGATGTAATAAGCACTAACCCGCACAAACCATCTCAATGTGCATCAAGCAGGGAGAGCTCGCTCTCTACGGAGCTTTCAGTAAGGGACCGAGGGGAAAGTGCACGTTTTCTGCGGAGCTTTCAGTAAGGGACCGAGGGGAAAGTTCACGTTTTCTGCGGAGCTTTCAGTAAGGGACCGAGGGGAAAATGCACGGTTTCTACGGAGCTTTCAGTAAGGGACCGAGGGGAAAGTGCAAGTTTTCTGCGGAGCTTTCAGTAAGGGACCGAGGGGAAAGTGCACGGTTTCTACGGAGCTTTCAGTAAGGGACCGAGGGGAAAGTGCAAGTTTTCTGCGGAGCTTTCAGTAAGGGACTGAGGGGAAAGTGCACGTTTTCTGCAGAGCTTTCAGTAAGGGACCGAGGGGAAAGTGCACGTTTTTCTGCAGAGCTTTCAGTAAGGGACCGAGGGGAAAGTGCACGTTTTTCTGCAGAGCTTTCAGTAAGGGACCGAGTGGAAAGTGCACGTTTTCTGCGGAGCTTTCAGTAAGGGACCGAGGGGAAAGTGCACGGTTTCTACGGAGCTTTCAGTAAGGGACCGAGGGGAAAGTGCACGTTTTCTGCGGAGTTTCAGTAAGGGACCGAGGGGAAAGTGCACGTTTTCTACGGAGCTTTCAGTAAGGGACCGAGGGGAAAGTGCACGTTTTCTGCGGAGTTTCAGTAAGGGACCGAGGGGAAAGTGCACGTTTTCTGCGGAGCTTTCAGTAAGGGACCGAGGGGAAAGTGCACGGTTTCTACGGAGCTTTCAGTAAGGGACCGAGGGGAAAGTGCACGTTTTCTGCGGAGTTTCAGTAAGGGACCGAGGGGAAAGTGCACGTTTTCTGCGGAGCTTTCAGTAAGGGACCGAGGGGAAAGTGCACGTTTTTCTGCAGAGCTTTCAGTAAGGGACCGAGGGGAAAGTGCACGGTTTCTGCGGAGTTTCAGTAAGGGACCGAGGGGAAAGTGCACGTTTTCTGCGGAGCTTTCAGTAAGGGACCGAGGGGAAAGTGCACGGTTTCTACGGAGCTTTCAGTAAGGGACCGAGGGGAAAGTTCACGTTTTCTGCGGAGTTTCAGTAAGGGACCGAGGGGAAAGTGCACGTTTTCTGCGGAGCTTTCAGTAAGGGACCGAGGGGAAAGTGCACGTTTTCTGCGGAGCTTTCAGTAAGGGACCGAGGGGAAAGTGCACGTTTTCTGCAGAGCTTTCAGTAAGGGACCGAGGGGAAAGTGCACGTTTTCTGCGGAGCTTTCAGTAAGGGACCGAGGGGAAAGTGCACGTTTTTCTGCAGAGCTTTCAGTAAGGGACCGAGGGGAAAGAAAATGAAATGAATGTTTATGAATCCAAGTAATTAAACATGCTTTGATTAATATAATTAAATGTTAAAAATAATAAAAGTTGAATCCATACAAATTTGGTAAATATAAAAGCGTAAATATTTCAGAAAGTGAAACATTTCAAAAAAGTTAATCTTAAATAAGCTGATAAACTTATAAGTTGGGTCTAATTAAATAAAACATTAAACGCATAAAATTAAACATTAACCATAGAAAAAAAAAAAAATCATGCCAACTCAAATTAAATCACAGCATTCTCTGTAAAACGATCCCATGTTTAAATTTATGGCAAAAAGTTTTGCACTCACCTCCATCATCCTTTTGACCGTAGTCTCTGGATCCTGAAAAACAACAAGACACGAAAGGAAAACAACTTTGAGAAATCACATGAAGTCAAGAACGTTTAATTCACTGCAGTCTATGAACAATTAATAAAACCAAAGTGCTTTGCTATGTAGATGTGACCTTTGACAAGTAAACAAGTGACAGTTTACTCTATGCACCAGCGTGTCCAAAACTGCTGCACCATTTCCAACACCTTTGTGCACGACATTTTCTGTGAGACTAGCAAAATTAAATGAGAAGTATTCATCTAAATCAGGTCTCTTCACCATGTGGACTGTTGGCATCCAGAACACTGGCATTTAATTCAATTTCCTCATGCAAGACCTTGTATAGAGTAAAACTGGGTAGTTGTTAGACTTTATCCCACAAGAGCATTACCAGAGAGGACAGCAATAAAGACAATAAGGTGATGTTCCTTTGGGTTGACATTAAATGGTGGCTCAAGAGCTCATTTGTCAGCTAATCTTTCTGTGTTTTATCTCCTTTCCCCCACTGAGACAGATGCTCATCACTTACCACCGTAATTTTTGTAGCCACCACGGTCACCACCACTGCAGAGGAAAAAATTGAAGATATGATGGCTTTCCATAGTTGAAACCTGGGAGCGCAAGGCTCCCTCTTTATCAGTATTCCTTTCATGGTTTACTACGGCTCCCATTGACAGATGGGTTAAAGATGATTGGCCAAATGTACATGAAACATTGTAAATTGAAACCAAAGCCGGTAAGCCTCTTTCCCAATTAGAATTTATTTTTTTGGTTAAACATCAGTAATTGATGTGACTAAAACCAGAGCAGAGCACGGAGGACAAGCTCCATGCTCCCTCTCGAGGTCTTCATCAAGAATTTACTCTAGATTTGAGCGTCTAACTGTTGTGGACTCGTGTAGACGAGCACATTTTCCTTCCATTATGAGTGCATATGAGCTCCAATGGCTGAGGTCCAGCTTTAATTGCACTCACTTTGATACCTGTAGTATAAAACGTAGACCAGTTAACACAAAATGAAACAACACTGTACAGACACCGATTCATGTTGAGTGACTGAGAACTGTTCCTTGCAGCTGAACTTTCCAATATGAACACCCTCCCAAAGAGAAGGAGGGAAAACTGATGGAGACTAGGGCTGCAGCGGTTCATCGACGTCATCGATTATAAAAATACGTTGATTAGCATGGAGTGCGTCGATGCGTCGCACCTTTAGCCATGCCCATTGCGTGAGCCCGCAGTTATCCCTACTTAAGACTGTTTTTCTGCCATGTTCAACACAAACAAGACTCTAGAGCAGAAGGTAAAAGCTAGAATGGCATCACTTCACTTCATAGAGCATTATATTATACAACAGCATGTATATAGTCGCACTGACGCCTTTACATTTAGAGATCGACTGATATATCGGTTTACAGATATTTTTCTCGATATTTAAGCATTTTACCATAATCGGATATCGGTAAAATAAATCTCTATCGAAATGAATTATTTATTTTCTCCGCAAGCGATCGCAGTTTGAGTATAGTTCTGTGTAAATAGATAAACCGCGCTGTCAGCAGTTTTCATAATTTAGAATGACAACATTAATAATTCTTATAAAACAGTTAAGAAATGCAATAAAACAAGATTTTTTGTTTGTTATAGCTTATTTCAATATTCCAGAGAATATTATCCAGTGAATTATACTTCACTCTTTAGTCTATTAAACAGCGTTTAAACCTAAAACTGTAGTTTAAAATTAATTATGACTTCTGTCCTTCATTTTCTCCATTTGAAAACATTAGACATTCTTTTGCTTATTGTTAATATCAGTGTTGCTGATGAAGCTTTTTATAAAAAAAAAGAATTATTGTAATTTGAAAATTTAATTTTACATGAAAATGTTAATTTTCAACAGTTGTTTATTGTTGTTAAGATGATTGAGGGGAGGAAAAACCAAAGCGAAGAATGAACTTCACTCTGTTATATATTTTCTTTATAACAGTAAATAAATATCGGTTCTGCATATCGGTTACATAAACGTACAAATAATCGGTAATATTTTTTTATTTTTAAAAAGCTCAATCACTATTTACATTGTCAGAATTCACAACGGAATAGCACGAGACAGAGTTACCGATATAATCATGAGATTATCACGGAGAAATTATTCTCGTTCATCTTAAGCTGCCGTCAGTGCCATGGGCGCGATCGCGTGATCTCTCAGACGCACGCACCAAACGCTCTCTCTGCACTCGTAAACAAAGCTTTTAAAGTCATTGTTAGTTGTGTAACTGCGTGATGGACAGGACAAGCCTTGACTGGGATCATTTATTTAAACATGTCTGTCAGGCTGTGAATAAACTTCCCGGTGTAGTGACGCCATTCTGTCGCTGTTGTGTCCTGAATGCGGTTGTGACTTCAGCTGTTCATTCATATACAGATATGCATTCAAGCAGATGATTTAAATCAAGTCTCTCACCTGTTACTGCAGTCAGTCCCAAACAAAACTGAATGCACCATAATCTTTATCATAATCTGTATTTCTATTGACTATCACTGCCCTGTAATTCTCTTTTTATGAATAATTTTTCTCTCTTTTCTTATTTGATTTATTGTTATTATTTCTCTTATTTCTTGTTATTATCTTTATTTATTATTGTTTTAATTCGTTCCTTTGTTCTTATAGATTTTTTGTAAAGTATTTAATTATGAGAAAAGGTTTGAATAAAATGATTAATAGCAGAATTAACTTATTTATTGATAGTTTAGCTAAATTAATTGATGAGAAAATAATAGATAGATTAGTTGACAACAAAAAGAATCGTTAGCTGCAGCCCTGATGGAGAGCAGAATAAATGAGTGGACTGGATTTCAACCGGGTTCCTAATCGGCATTAAAGGCTTCAGTAAAAAAATTCAAGATTGTTTTGCCTTTTCTTCGGCATTAAAAAAGAAACCTGAGAAACCCCCCTCCACCCCCAAAAAGAGGACGTAATGCATTACTTGGGGCTTTCCTACACAATGTCAAGATTTCTCCATAATTATCCAGGCTTTCGATCAATTCTCATGTTTAGACTGACCCAAGTCCGACTTTAAGCTTGTACTGATTCCAGAGCACATGAATCCTTGAGGGAAAATATCCACAGATGTGACCGTTGTGATCATAGTGTTTAAAATCATAAAATCTTTGTTTTTTGCATTTATGCTGTGTCAATGTGATGCAGTTTAATGCATAAAATAATATGGACTACAGATGGACTAACCTTACTGCTGTAGCCTAAAAGCCATTTATAAGCATCATCACTAACTACAATAAAGTTATTATTAATAATTAAAAGTTAGTTAATAATAATAATAATAATAAGAACAATAACATTCCATTGGGTGGAGTGCCACCTCATAGAAACAAATGGTGGGTCCATAAAGACTACAATCACTTCGGATAATATTATAAGAAAAAAAAAAAAAAAAAATACAACAAACCTCTTGATGTATAAGAAAATATTTGGGTTATCCACAGCAAAAACAGTTCAGGCCTATGTGCATAGTTGATTTTTAACAGTGTGTGGTGATACCTTCTGGGGTGGGCAGACTTACCCCATACCGGAGGGTGGGCCGCCACGGCCACCTCTGTCATAGCTTCCACGGTCAAAACCCCCACGACCTCTGCCCCTGTAACCCTCAGACCTGTCCGAACCACTGTCATCGCCAAACCTCCGGCTTTCACCTGTGGAGAGGACGAGAGACGCGGGTTTGGATTCGCTGCCAAATATTAAAGCCTGGATTCACAGAGACACAGTCTGTGTCCCCCCCCAGATATTTTCTTAAATGCAGTCGAATCAAACTACAGTACATCAATATTAACTGTATTGCTTCATACCGTATAGTTTACAGAGGTGGAAAGTAACGAATTACATTTACTCGCGTTACTGTAATTGAGTAGCTTTTTTGTGTACTTGTACTTTTTTAAGTAATTTTTTTAATCTGTAATTTTACTTTTACTTAAGTATATTTTGTGTGAAGTATTGTACTTCGCTACATTTTAAAACACATTCGTTACTGAGTAAAAAAAAAAAAATCGCTCCGTGGAAACAACTGCAGTAAATAATGGGCAGAAGAAGAAACTGGCTCTAAAATCACAAGAAAGATGCAGACGAACAAGACAGTCGTTAATGGTGCAGACCCAGCTGAAAACCAAACCCCGTCGTACTCTGCTGAAGTTGAACTCGAAGGAAATGAAGTGAACCCCTGGCCATATATTTATGCTCTATTATGCAGTGTTAGCTGTGTTTGCCTCGGGAGACCGAACTAGCAGCTTATAACATCTCGACATCGCCCTTCGCAAGCATGTAGAGGTAACGTAAGGTAAATACTTACATCATTGCATTGGTGGTTAAAATGAAGCTTTGGCGGTTTGGCAAAAGGTTTTGCACAAATGAGCCAAAAAGACAGTGGTGCAGGGTGTGCAATATCATCTGAGATAATATAATAATTGCTGTTTTAACGATGTGCGATTTGACATTATCAGTATTTTGCTCAAAACCAAACAAATCACTCTAAACAGTGTGCCGTGAAATCTAGTGACGTTAGATTAGACTAATCTGCGTGCATCTGGAGTGCTTTTTCACTGCGTGATTCAGTCTGTTAAAATGCGTTTAGAATGATCACAACATTGAAGATAGAGAAGCAGAAAATGTATATATTTATATAATTTAATATAGTAAGTCAGCATCACATGAAGAATGCCGTTTTTCTCAAAAAAAATCACCATGATTACATAGCCCTGTAGTTTTTATTTTTACAACAGTTCAAAAAACAAGAAGTTAATTAAGAGACTTGCGTTTTAGTCACCATATTGCCTGTTTTTGCTCTATTTCGACAACAAAAATAATACCAAACACAGCCATCATACACAGTTTTGCGTCTCTGACTCTGAGCAATGACGTGTTTTGTTCCTGAATGTATTAACCGTTTAAATGATTCTGTTCAATCGCAATGATTCACTTATCAGTGACTTGCTGACACCTACTGGTGGTTCTAATTTAACATTTAAAGTATCTTTTAATTTTTTTATTTCAAATGACTATTTAACATTTGTGACCCTGGCCTGGAGCACAAAACCAGTCTTAAGTCGCTGGGGTATATTGGTAGCAATAGCCAACAATACATTGTATGGGTCAAAATTATACATTTTTCTTTTATGCCAAAAATCATTAGCATATTAAGTAAAGATCATGTTCCATTAATATATTTTGTACATTTCCTACCGTAAATATATCAAAACTAAGAGCATAATTTGAACAACTTTAAAGGAGATTTTCTCAATATTTGGATTTTTTTTGCACCCTCAGATTCCAGATTTTAAAGTATTGTCCGATCATAACAAACCATACATCAATGGACATATTATTTATTCAGCTTTCAGATGATGTATAAATCGCAATTTAGGAAAATGGACCCTTATGGTTTTGTGGTTCTTATTTATCAAAACATTATTTCTGCATTTGTAACTGCAGGCTAAATGCATTCATGTCAGTGTGTAATACATCTAAATGCCACTTCAGATGAAGCTTCTGCGTTTCCTCTGCATTGCAAAGATGCATTTTGTTGATACTGATTTAATTTCCCTGGTAAGAGCCTAAATGTGTTATTATTCTAAATAACTGATTACTTTAATTAAAAACACCTAGTTTGAGATTTATAGGCCCATATCCCAGGTGTGTCAAACTCTGGAGGGTGTTGCTGGAGGGCCGCAGCCCTAAAGAGTTTAGTTCCAACCCTGCTCCCACACACAAACCATGTAGTTTTCAAATAAGCCTAAATGATTAGTTTAGCTGTATCAGATGTGTTTAATTAGGGTAATATCTACACTGTGTAGGGCTGTGGCCCTCCAGGAACTGAGTTTGACACCTTTGGTCTATCCCATTTTTCCCTCCCATTGTTAAAATGTAACTAAGTAATTTTTACTCTGAGTAAATTTTAAATGAGCTACTTTTTACTTTTACTTGAGTATATTTTTAGACTGGTACTTTTACTTGTACTTAAGTAAAATTTCAGTAATGTAATGGTACTTTTACTTGAGTACAATATTTTTGTACTTTTTCCACCTCTGATAGTTTATAAAAAATTATACATCGTACAAACTCGATATACCATCCAGCCCTAATATATAGTCGCTGATGGCGACCTCAGCAAAACCTTCAGTTACAAATTACAATTTTTGCGACCGTTTTAGTCTCAGTCTGGAGCCCTGCAGTTAGAACAGCCCTGGGGTCTCGTTTATAAAACTCTCCGTAGATTATCCTAAAAGTGTGCGCACACGCAATAGCTAGATTTAGCGTACGCGTGAACTTTTTCAGATTAAACCATGCATATGCTGGAATCTGTGCAAAAGGCCCTTTATAAATCCCTGTTAGGGGAAAAATGTGCAGACGTGCATCTCCACCCCGACCTAGTTTCACAATGCATAACCTCATCTGCATATCATTTCAAGCATATTTCCAGCCACGTGACACTGTTTAACATCAAAGGTACAAGACGTTATGGAAATATGAGATGCTGACTGTAATTCCATTTGTACCATAGCCTAATTTTTTATTGCTAAAAATTATCCAGTATCCTAGTTAAGTTTTATAATAAATCTAAGAAAATATCCATAAAAACAAAACTGTTTAATATAATTGATCTCATTCTTTTACACTGGTCAAATAGTATTTAAATTGTTTTAAACAAATCAAAATGTATGCAGTTTTTATGATAAGGTGAATATAAGCTGAACGTCTATTTTGTGTGGAAACCGCTGATATAATAGGCCTATATTTTCTGCAGTGTAAAAAATGCAATTGTCTGACTCGGCGAATTAGTGAAAGTATTTTAAAAAGGAAATGTGCAAATCTACCGGTTTCTTTTAATGGTATCCTTCAAATACAGTGGTATTTATGAAGTTTTGGAGATGCCTTTAAACGACATCACGTCCGTGCAGCTGTGGTTGTACAGTAAGATATTATCATTGGTCCCATTCAAACCAGACACTGGACTGACCGTACGACCAACGTGTCCGCCATAATATCGAAGCGCACATCATGATCATTGTTCTCGCAAAAAAATTACAATTACTCATAACATGAGATCTGCAGTTTAGTTTAAAAATGAATTATTGTGCGCCTATAGCACTCCTCGCGGTCAATAAAACATAGGCTGCATGAAAAGTGATCAAATGCATCCACTCACTAGGTCTAAATGTAAAACTGCGCAACTCTTTTTTGAAATTTCAGTGCTTAATTCTGAATATATATTGTAAAAGCATATCGAAATTAACAGTTTAAAATCATTTACTTGATTACGCCTCACTCAAAAGAGTGCGTACGCATGGTCTAGAAGATCCTTACGGCATGTACATACTTACCCCAAGTTTATTTTCTATAAATCCGGATACGTGCGTGGAAAATTGCTTGCGCATATTATATGCCCATTTTGTGCGTACGCAGCGTTTAAAGGAGACCCCAGATATATTTTATTCTGGGACTAGGCTCAAGCTTAGTCTGTGAAACCAGGGGTATGACACTGTCCACAAAATCAGATGCCATCTATGCAAGATATGAAGCAATACATCACAAGATTACCATCACTGCGTCGTGTATATCCACCTTGAGACCCCCCGTACGAGGCACCGGACGGGGCATACGCTCCTCCAGCAGCACCTCCTCCAGACTGCTGTCCATAAGACCGCTGCGGTCCATACGACTTATCACCATAACTGCTGTGAGAGAACAGAGGAGAAGAGCTTTAACAATTATGGGTGGGATAAAACTGATTTTCTGCTGCATCATGATCCTTGTTGACCGTTTAAAGATGCTGGTCCTGTTAACAGCAGCCAAATGAGCTTGTGGCGATTGCCAATTGTGGACCCAACACCATGCAATGGACGACACCATCTACACATTACTTCGTATGAAATACAGCTGTCTCTCACATATAGGGTTGGAGCTAAACCCAGCAGGAACGTGGCCAAGCAGGAGCAGAATTGCACTGTAGTAACTATGATGGTTATAAAATTAAAGGGCTATGCATTCTGTGACAGAAACCAGTGTTTGGCAAATGAAAAACGCCGTTTACATGTTTCAGAAAACTTGAAATCAGAAACCCAGTAATCTGCGGAGTAAACACTTATGTCATCAATAATGAGTTTGCTTGTTTTAATACAATTCCAGCTTGTGCCGCTAGTTTCATGGCAAGAAATATATGACTGATTATATTTTGTGATGTTTTTACTAATTTTTGCCAAAAACTCCAAAATTGTTTTTGGCTTAACTTGGTTAAATATCTTCAAAAGAATTAAAGGGATAGAAAATGAGATGAGTATTTGTTTACCCTAGGAGTGGGCGATATGGCAAAAATAGCATATGTTTTGCCTTCGATTGAAGTCAATGTGGACCAGCAACCGTTTGGTTACCCATATTCTTTAAAATATCTTCTTTTGTGTTCAGAACAAGAAATAAATGAATACAGGGTTTGGGACATGAGAAAATGACATTAAATCTCAGCGTGAACTATCCATTTAATCATGGCTGCATGTTTAATACTGTCCCTTTAAGACCTGCACATATCTAACATACAGGCACGCATCAGTTTGTCTCAGCTGTTTACTTTCATTTTAAACATAACAACCGAGTCTATTAGGGGCGTAAAAACAAAAACATCGATCTATCGTGATTCTCTCCAACGATTATGGATCAATTCTGATCATTTCTGGATCGATTCTGAGCTTAGTTTTTAACCAGATGTGCGATGACGCAGAGTTCCTTTAGAAACACCCTTTCTGCTTGCTTCCAATTCCTCTCACATACACCACTCGAACCTTCCGTAAAATAATCTTTCAGAAAGGTTGAAGCGAATTACAAGGACATTCACGGGCTTCATTGCACAGATGAGCTGTGAGAGAGACGCGTGCTTTGTTCGATGTTACACTTGAAGTGTGCAGTCTCGCCCGTCTGTATTTTCCTTACAAATGCTGGACGAAGTCATCATTTATGTGGTTTAGAATGCAGTGGACTTCTATATTTAAAATATGAACCTCCCTGACAGAAGGCTGCTTTCAATTTCAAATGCTGATGCGTGCTTTGTCGACTGCTCACGCATGCGGCTGTGCGCGACTCCGTGTAAGTGGTTTCATGCACTTGGGTCTCAAAATAGTTTTATGATGCAAAATGAATGTAAACAAAGCCAGTTATGTCTTAAGGGATTAAAGGGACAGGACAAACCACATTACCGCTTATTTCAAAAGAGATCCGTGCGTGAATGCAGTGTAATAGAGCTCCCTCCCGCTGTCTATGATGTCATAAAACACAACAGTAACGATGAAGAACAATCACTCAGGTTCTTGAATTGACAACGTTCAGATATTTAACACTGAAAGCAATCTTTGTTTGTTATGTTTCTATGCTCCTCATTTGCTGCTTGCTTCTATGTTTTGAAGGTATATTAGTTTATAATTCTTAACATTCAATGGTTTTAATATGTTTTTTTAATTTGTAATTATTTTATGAACTTAAAATCCTTCTATATATCCTTACATAAGTAATTAAGTCAGTAAACCAATTAATTAATTAAGGGGGGGGGGGGGAATCGTGACTTTACAATCTAATAAAAACGCTTAATGGATAAAGGGATTCTGCAGAGAGAACATGGAGGATCTTCCACTAGTACTAAAAAACTTGATCCATCCTGGAATAACCTATTCTACAGCGGCTATAACAATCTGGTCCCATCGTTTAGAGAATAGATAGAAATTACTTTAACACCGAGACTAATTTAGTTTATTCATTGTATATAGTCCCCCCTCTGTTCGTCACGTGTTCTCAATAATGAGAGACACGCTGTGGCTATGACAGAAGCCAGGTCTCTCACCTGGACGAGGATTCAGATCCCTGCTGTCCGTAGCTGTCATAGCCTTGCTGCTGCGGCGGTGGCTGCGGCGGTGTTTGCTGCTGACCATAAGCACCAGCAGAAGAGTAACCCTGAGACGACTGGCCAAAGCTCTCTCCTTCAGGAACACATGCCATTACACACTATTCATCATGAACACACATTCATCAAATCACTTATAAACCACATACCACCACCAGACTGTCCATAACCACCGTAAGAGCCGCTTCCATTACCTTGACCATAGCCCTGCTGGAAAGACAAAACCATTAAGTTCCATCACATACATGTATATACACATCGATATGAAGAGTTCAGAGGCAAAAGCCTATAAGTGCATCTGATATATGTATCAGAATTTTCCTATATTTATGTTATTTCTCTTCAATAGCACTGATAATAATCTATTACTTGCAATTAAAAAGTTAAATTACTGAACCTAAACATGGGAGCCGGATAATAATGCTAATTCTAGAAGACAATTTTAGATGCCAATCGGAGAATATCGCATCTGAACTTCATTCGTATATATTTAAATAATATAAACCATAATGAAAGCTTACCTGTCCACCTGGATAGGCCTGGGATCCACCATAAGACCCGTAGCTGCACAATCAAAAAAGGGGGGAAATTACACACCCTGATCGAATATTACAAAAATACATAATCGTGGCATTGCATTGTCGCCGCATTCTTGCACCCAGATGATTTACCCAGTAATACACATCTATAACAATAATTCATCATGTAACGTTAGATACATTATAACGCGCATAATGCGTTGCTTACCTTTGTTGAGCGCCAGGCTGACCGTAGCCTGAATCTGCGAACAGAAAAAACAATTAGGCAGAATAGATGAAGTGCAAACAGCACTGAAAGTTTTAATCAAGACAATGAAACGCGAGGCTTAACGTTGCATTCGCTTGTGTGTGACCATCAGTGACTATGCTAAGCTAACAATCACACCACGCCATCGCCAGAGCTCGCGGATAAACGCCCAAACACGGTATTTTTACATACCCACCGAGCTCGTTTTGTATCACTAAACATACGTTGACAATTATTAAATAGACTTATATTGTTTTTCTATCGTGAGTGAGGTTTTATATCGAAGTATTATCAAACACCGCGTCGTCGGGTTAGCCGCTAATGCTAAGCGCGCTGCGCTTATTATCTTTTACGTCTCTCAAAACTGAACAGCAAACAAATAAAGAACGATTAATGCATTGTGGACTACGATATAGTTTATATCTTTACCTGAGGCCATCTTTCCGAAGGAGTTAAAACGAAAGACCACCTATTCCAAAATAAAGAAATTAAAATCCCGGCAGGAGCGAGACACGCACCGCGGACTTCTTATGACCTTTAACCCGAGACCGGATGGTATCGTCTACTTATCGGGCACGTGTGGACTCATTCGTTTATTTGGCACATATAACCAATGAAACACAGCAGCAGCGTTTATAAAGCATAATGTATGTCGAACCAATAACAGAGCGAATGAAAAGCATAAGGTAATTATATATATTTAGTAAAAAAGTTTTTAGATGAAGACCCCTGTCTCTTGGAAAGTGGTATCAACTTTGCGCCTTTTCTATCACGTGATCCCCGTGTCTTTGTGACGTCACGATACGATGGCGCCCGCTTTCTTTAGTTTTCACGTTAATAATTTTGCTGTTATCATATTTTACCAAACGTTCCGTAAAATACACTATCGTTCCTAAAGATGAAAAGTTTCAAAACAATAGGAATTTGCCCCCCCCGCTCATAATTAAATAAACACAGTATGGAGTTTGCAGTGTGAAGATAAATCGGTTACAGACAGCAGAGAAACTCTTTATTGCTAGTTATAATAAGAGAATTATTATAATGTACCGAGAATAACACACGCCTCGTGTTCATTCATTAATCTAACATGAGCTCAAATCCCCCAAAAAAGAGACTCCAAATATACAGCTTGCATGAGGTCATAAAAAATGATCTTCAGTTATAATGTTAATAATATATCATATTTACATAATGCATGAATTCATTGTAATAAACTAATTATACCCTCATGAGAACCATAGAAAAAAAAAAAAAAGTAAAATAAACAAAAGTATTTTACAACATACTCTCATTGCTATTACAGACGGGTAGTTCTCCATATGTTTAATACACAGAGCAGATTTTAGCAGCTGTGTGGTTATGTAATATTTCAGCATTAAGGGCCTTTGGGCTTCATGAATGTAACACTGACAGGTTGCTCTGTCCAGCAACACAGGGATAGTTTATGTGGGACAGCCCTTTAACATATACTCTGAAGGCAACTGAACAATGGCAAGAGTAATCTAATCATATTATATTTAAATATATATTAAAAACAGTCCAAGCCAGGACTTCAGGTTTTATGGAAGCCACAGATTATGAGAATAAACAGGTAGAGGATAACTGTAACTTTCTCAGTTATGAGGAAAAACAAATAATTGCTAGAAAGAATAGAATTTAGATATGAATGATATTTTTCTCGCAGTTATGATTTTATTTCTCTATGAATTCGGAGGGCTATTTGTCCCGCAATATATCAAAAATAAAAAAGCTAACTGACTTTTATATTATGCTTCCTCACAATTGCAAATGATATATTATTAAATTCTGACTATCTCGAATTGTTAAAGTCTGAAATGCGAGTTATACGTGAAATATAAGCTTCCATAACCAGCGGTGAAATAAACTGTGCGGAAAATACCTTTTATATTAATATTAACTGACTTATTACTGCAATACAGAGAATGACAACCACCCGTGGTCTACATTACGCACAGTTCAGCAGTATCAGATTCATTTACAACGAAACTACTGCATTTCTTGGTCTTGCATCACAAAGCAGTTGAAACACAGCCCATGCTCGTCAAACCCTAGACTAAACTAATCCAGGCAAAAGGAGACAGTCACTACAATGCCCTTTGTGTGTTATTGATGATGATATTGTTCTAAAGGCAGACGATAGTGATGAATACGAACGTGTAGAAATATAAGAGGAGGCTCTGAAGATGACCAAACATGTAGAGTCAGATCAACAAAAAAAGGCTAAACACAAGGGGGAGGTTACACTTATATTTAATCATTACAAATATAACAACTGTTTGTATTGGAAACAACAAGTGCATATGACTATGATTTCGTAAGAAAGAAAAAAAAAATACCACTATATATATATATATATATATATATATATATATATATATTGAGCTCTTTTCAGTAGCAGCGCTGGTCTTCTGCGAATGCAAGCGAGACTGAATAAGGCACTAGAGCGTCCAGACCAGCATCTGTTCCCTTGTCTGCGTCTCAGCATCACACACAGATTATGAGAAGTTATGAGTAATGCACTTTACTGGGCACTCACAGAATGATGACATCTGTGGGGGTCAACCGGTTGAAATGAGCTTACGTTCATAGTAATAATACTAAACAAGCGTGACAAGGAAAATAGAGAACTAAACTGAAAAGTTGAAGACTGAGAAGTGAGCACTCGTATTCTTTGCATGTTTAAAACCACGTTCATCGAGTTCATAACAATAACAGTGAGTTTGAGTCTCTTCATGCTTCAGCATTAATCCAGCTCTGCACACACTGTGCTTGGCGGACACTAAATGACCGTGTTGATTTTATCACATGTATTTGATTAGTAGGTTAAGATTCCTTTCTCTAATGAATGAGGTGGCGTGTGAGTGTTGTCTCTCTGTAGGATGACAGACTCATCCCTGTAGAAGCACACATCGCTGGTTTAGCTCCAGACGTCCTGCGAGTAGCGTCCTTTAGTCATGAGTTTCTTGATGTAATCCACCGCCTGAGTGCGGCTCATTGCTCCCAGCTCCTCGGCGATCTCGTAGAAGGCGTTCTGGACGTCGCGGGCCATGTTACGCGCGTCTCTGCGGAGGAGAATGACGGTAGTACTGAGAAAATGGTTAAAAAAACGCTCCTTCTCGTGATGTTGTGATATGATGTGTACGCACCCGCAGATGTAGATGTGAGCGGAGTCTGTGTGAACCAGTCTCCAGATGGCCTGCTTGTTCTTCTTCAGCAGATGCTGCACATACACCTGGAGGACGTGCAAGTCAGGTCAGGTTGGGTTTAAACTAGGGCTGCTGATTCGACACGTAAGATTAATTTTGGAAAAATTATTTGTGAGCCTGGAGCACAAAACCAGGCTTAAGTCGCTGTGGTATATTTGTAGCAATAACCAACAATACACTGTATGGTTCAAAATTATACATTTTTATTTTATGCCAAAAATCATTAGAATATTAAGATTATGTTCCATGAAGATATTTAGTAAATTTTCTACCGTAAATATATCAAAACTTAATTTTTGATTAGTAATATGCATTGCTAAGAACTTCATTTGAACAACTTTAAAGATGGTTTTCTCAATATTAAGATTTTTTTGCACCCTCAGATTCCAGATTTACAAATATTATCCAATCATAACAAACCATACATCGATGGAAATATTATTTATTCAGCTTTCAGATGATGCATAAATCTGAATTTAGAAAAATTTATCCTTATGACTGCTTTTGTGCTCCAGGGTCACGTATGTTAAAATAACATTTAACACAGCTGTCCAGATGCGATAGGAGCGGGGCGAGCGGAGCAGGAGCGGGGAGAGTAGCGGTCATATTTCCTTCAGAGCGGAGAGCGCCTTTCTGAAGATCCCGCTCCGCTCACTCGCTCAACCCAGAAGGCACTTTGGTAATTTGCTAGTTTGGAAATATGTGGAATAGGCTGAGCAATGGTTAGTCTAAGCTAATGTTTCTAAAAGCACATTATAAAATCATGTGAAGATTGACAGACGGTTTAATAAACTGCATTTCCGCACAGTTTAGGTCTATTTTAATTTCAGAAAGTGTGTTTCTTTTATTCACACCACAAAATAATTCTTAGTTAAGTGCATTTCATCTTGTGTGCGTGTGTTTTGAATTTTCTGTTGCACAATAATAAAGCTGTGTTTTCATGGAATGTATACTTTTTTAGTTATTAATTTTTTTCCGAAGGTTTGTCAAGTGGCTTCAAAAACAAGACACGTTTTTAAATTAATAATTTTAATTGAATACATTTAAATTTATAATATTCTGCAAGCTGAACGTCATCCTGAAACATAACCGTTACTTATCGGACTACTACTTTAATTAAGTAATTTATTCAATTATAAACAGAAAATATTACAGAATTATAAACAGAATTATAAACAGAAAAAAACTATATTTAAATAGCTTACTGGAGAAATGTAATGAGAGTGTGATCTGAGCGGGACTTGGTTCACCGGTGAACATTAGCGGAGCGTTTGCTTTGGCCGTGAGCGACTGAGCGGAGCGCACGCATACAGAGCAGAATAAAGACCGAGCGTCACTCCGCTCCGCTCACACGCTCGGGTCCAGACCTGTACATCATCTGACTGACTGCTACAATACCCTACAACTCAAGAAAAGATGACCTTCTTATAATTATATTATATTATATAGTTTAGTGATATCACACCAGCGCTGTTTTATCTGTGCGACTGCAAACGTCATATTGATTTAAACACTATTTTAAATATTGTCTGTTTTTGCTCAATTTCACACACGACAATCGTTCGGGTCAAAGTCACAGCACAACTATCGTGCGCCTGCACGGCACTGTCTCATTACTGAATGAATCGAGTGACTCCGTGATTGATTCAGACAGACATTCAGGTTGATTCGTTTCTGAATAAATCAGACGTTTGAACGAATAACTCAATGACTCACTCATTAAGACACTTGTCGCCTGTTGGTTTTAGTTTCATAATTATATTTAATTTTTATAACCCATTAATGCCCATTTAAAACTCACTGATTTCCTAGCATCTCTAGATGTAGTGTAAACGCATTCATGGCACTTTTGACCAGGCTGTGTAAATTCACAAATAACAACTTTAATTATGGTCTGTAGCCTTAACAGTCTGTGTATAATTAATTAATTCTATGTTTAATAAAAGTATTTCTTTCTAAAGCTACTTTTTTAGTTTTATCTCTTTTCTTATTTAACACAATGGTGACTTTAAATGATCGTTTAGTGGGTCATTTCTCAGCCCAAATGAATGTGCAATTAATTGAATCACATAATTAGATTAAATCTTGTAATCGCTTGACAGCCTTAGTTTAAACACAATTGATCAAACAGATGATTTAAGGATGTTGATGGGTGATTATACAGAGAGGGCATGCTGGATACCTTCATGCTCTTAATTAGATGCTAGTATCGAAGGTATTTTAAGGGATGTTTTGATTATGATAGCCTAGCATGTGTGCTACCTTCTCTGTCTGGTCTCTGGAGAAAGCTACATTGAGTGCCGTCAGAACGCCAGTCTTCTCAAACTCCTCCACTTCCTCTCGGTACAGGAAGTCCTCGTTCTTGTAACGGCAGCCATAGTACAACACTGTCTCTCCAACGTCCTTCCCTACACATGAGAAATCAGAGTATTAATGGCATGACGGTGTGCCGCTTACTGAAACACTAGTGATAGTGAAAGCTGATGGGCCTGAATGTCACCTCTGGCAATGACTGGTTATGTTTGAGTGGAATAGGGTAAGATACAGCGGTAAACATGGTATAAGTGCAATGAGAAGCAAAAGAGAACTCAGTTCTGACCGTTGTCTATGTGCACACACACCTGATGGGTGTGCACACACACCTGATGGGTGTGCACACACACCTGATGGGTGTGCACACACACCTGATGTCACATTTGTCATGGTTTAATATGTTTAAAGGAATAGTTTACTGATAAATGACAATTAGTCAAAGATATGTATTCACTCTCAGGCTAACCGAGATGTTTCTTCATCAGATTTGGAGTAATGTAGCATTGCATCAATGGATGCTCTGTAGTGAATGGGTGCCGTCAGAATGAGAGTCCAAACAGCTAAAACACGAGTCTATAATGCATAATAACGCTTGCTTCAGTGAAAAAGTGCATCTCCGGTTGTCTCTGACATCAAAATCAGCCATATGTTTGTTCAAAGCCGTTCTGGATTGTTTTAGCTTGTGACGTGTGCAGATCTCTCTTCTAATTCAGACCAGAACACTTTTTCACTGCAGGAAGCGTTATTATGGACTCTAATGATGGATGTGTTTCAGCCTTTGTCTTCTCCAGATGTTAACTCGTGGTTTTTATGAGACTCTCATTCTGACGGCACCCATTCACTGCAGAGCATCCATTGCTGAGACAGTAACAGAACGACCGATGACCTAAGGGGGGGGGACATATGTGACCCTCTCTGTGAAAACCCAGCTAAAGTAATTTTTTTATGATTTGCTGTTTTCTACAAAAGAATCATCCTTCATATGGTAAATAAAATATAACCGTTATATCTTTAATATTGACTGAGTAAGGTCATGTCAAAGATTGAAATGATAGTGAAATTAATAGTAGAAATCAAACTTTGACGCGTGTTTTCTCATAATTAGATTTTTAGACTTTAACCTGGATTTCACAGAGAGGATCACATATTCAGGAAATGTTCATTTTTGGGTGAACTATTCCTTTAACAGTCAAATACCCCAAAGTTGCGACCAGTATTCACATTTCCGCAGACAAACCTGCCTGAAGAACTCTCTATTTCATTAGTCCTGTTGCATGCAATACATTTCTTTGTTATTGTTTTATTACTGACTGTTTACCTGTGTTCAGTAATCACAGAATGTGTTTCTTATATTAGGCTATCATTATATAAAATGTATAATCTTACATTTCAAAGTAATCAAAAATATTGCCATTGTAACACAAGCACCCCTAATGACGCATTTTTAATTTTGCATTGTACAGTATCTCTTGAAAACTCAATTGTGATTGGTCAGTATAATAATGAGCCTTTATCCTGTTATGTCTCCGCTCACATTCATGCAGTGATAAAAACTCCCCAGGGCTACGGTGTATGAGATGAAAAATATCAATTATTATATGCATCTGATTTGAGCACATAGGAAGTAAAAGCATCAGAACAAAAGTCCAAAGCAAACACGTTTGGTGTATTTTGAACACATGTAAGAGCTGGCTCAGCCTCCTTTTGCCTCCTGATACTGAAGAAATACTCACAAATGTTAAAACCCAAGATGCACTTAGCAGCGTTTTCCTACCTTGTTGTTTGAGCCAGCCGCGTTCCTGAATGAAGCCCATGAAGGGGGCGATGCCAGTGCCCGGGCCGATCATGATCACCGGGTTCGTGGACTTGAAGGGCAGGCGGAACTGAGACTTGCGGATGTACATGGGCACCGTGGCCTTGTGTCCATTGTCGGTGGGCATCTTGTTCTTCAGCCAGTTAGTGGCGACTCCTTTGTTGACCCGGCCTGTCTTGGTCTCGTACTCCACCACTACAGCACAGATGTGGATGCTGTTGGGATGAACCTGTCACCGGCAGAAAACACTTCAATGCACAACAGATTCATTTCAGGTTTTTTTTTCATTTAACAGAAGTTATTTGCACTCTCTGTATGGTGTAGGGCTGAAATGATTAGTCAATATTATCGTTAACACAATAGTTTAGTTGTTGAGTAGTCATATGATATAATGTAAGAGCCTGCAATATTGCGGTTTGACCAGCGTGGCACTGTAGCGCTAATTCAGCCCTCCCGGATATTATTTGTTTAATATCTGAACACTGTTTATTAAGTTTTTACAGTAAAATATACAGTATAAAACACAAATGATCTTGAACAGATCTTCCCCATATAACCCAACGACATACCCCTACATTTCCATCCCATAGTGCCACAAGTAAACAAGATAGATAGTTAGATGAGGTCTATATATTCTGTCTTCATTATACCCAAATAAGAGAGGAAGCTTCCTCAGTGTTTTACAGACAGATCTTGACGTTTCTTCAAGCAAAATTTTATTTTTTCAAGAGGCACGTGAGATGATACTTCCTAAGTCCACATAATGTCTGCTAAAAGAGCTGTTCTTACAAACCTCAGATTAACTTGTTCTTTAAGTAGTGAAGTGTCCCCCAGCTAGATAAGTCTGGGCTCCCTGGGCACATAAGTACCAACAACTACAGTGATGATCTCCAAGATCTCTTTCAGTAGACCTCTAGATCGGGGGTTTGTCTAATTTCACTCGCCCCCCCCCCATTGGTATTCACCTGCTGTCTGGGAAGGCTATCGTTTGTGCGCTTCAGGTGTGCGCGTGAGTACTGCATTGAGATGTCTTGGGCTTCAATGGCTGAAAAAATACTTTAATGTTTAAACTGACAAGACTTAAAACACGTGAGAATTAAAACATTTCTCGAGGAAGCTCGTTAAGATAGTTTTAGGGGCCTAAGGTGACAGATAGGAGGGGCTGAAACCCACAAAAAAGAGGGTTAGAATCGCTCCTGGTATAGCGTGCATAATTATACTGAAACAAATATACATATAACCAGTTTACCTGATTCAATCTGATGCTGAGCCTGTTTCTGAGATAACAACATGCCAATTCCGTGGCATTCATAAATCCTCATGGGAATGTCTCTTAATTAACTGATGCTCGTGCCCCACTTGACAGGTGCTGGTGCGCCCCAGCTCTAGATCAGGGCAATGGATGTCATTTAAGAGAAGACACAGCCGAACCAGAAGCTGCTGAGCGGCGTTTGAATGAGTATGTATTTTAAATTTTTTTGGGCAAAAAGCAGAGCCGATCCTCCCTAGACGCAGAATACGCAAGCAGCGTAGGGTCCCCGAAACACCAGGGGCCCCTTGCTCTCAAAGATGATTTCATTTTAGTTTCGCCAACGGCTATGAAAACATGAATGATAATTTATTGTAATGCGGTGCTATCGCCCTTTCTACGTAAATCATGTAACGTGAATGCAGTACAGTCTCTTGCTCGAGACTAATACAGCAAGTTGAAAGCATAGCGAGCCGCGGAAGAGAGACACTGTTTCTCAAGCGCTTTCCACGAGCGCGATTCAAGACGGAGTGAAAAACGGACAAATGTGTTTCATTCATAAACACTCGAAGCCCCCTTTTCCCGTCATCTCATTTTGTGTGCCAGATATATTTGTGCATAAATTAATTGTAATTACATAATAGATTTTCAAAAGCTGAAGTGATATTTATTTGTTAGAATATGTATAGCTCAATATTTTAGCAAAAGCTGCAAAATCAAAGTCTACTGATCAATCGCTTAATCGTTCTAATAATCGACAGATTAGTCAATTATCAAATAATCGTTTGTTGCAGCCCAGGTATGGTGGAATCATCTCTGAAGATCGCTAGAGAAATATGATCATTTGTAGAAAACAAACACATTAAAGTAACGTCTCTGACCTTCGAGGAGGATGCGATGGAGTAGTAGCGGGCCTGCAGTCGAGGCAGGAGCTCACAGAGGTGATCGATGGGCGGCCGCAGAGACGGAAAATCCTCCAGAATAGCCAAAATATTCCTACAGGATTCCAGCACCCAGCTGTGGTACAACGCCTGAGAGACGAGAAAGACAGTGTCAGACACACAGTCAGATACCACACGGCAGCAGAAGCACATACTCCTATGGTCCCATTCACACAGATGTGTGACCCTGGACCACAAAACCAGTCTTAAGTGTCAAGATTTTTCATACATCAATCTTTCCATTGATGTATGGTTTGTTAAGACAATATTTGTACATCTGGAATCTGAGGGTGCAAAAAAAATCCAAATATTGAGAAAATCATCTTTAAAGTTGTTCAAATTAAGTTCTTAGCAATGCATATTACTAATCAAAAATTTAGTTTTCATATATTTACGGTAGGAAATTTACTAAATATCTTCATGGAACACAATCTTAACATCCTAATGATTTTTGGCATAAAAGAAAAATCTATAATTTTGACCCATACAGTGTATTTCTGGCTATTGTTGAAAGACTGCTTTTGTGATCCAGGGACACATATAGGACTGGGACAATCTTTACATTTTGAACACTATACAATTTATACTATATAACACTTAATCATTGCATTGAAAGATGAAAACGTTTGTGATAATGATGCTTCGGCTTCTATTATAAACACCAAATGTCCTTTAAAAGAAAAAGAAACTACAATTTTAATCCACAAATTAAGAATTCTATAACATACCAAAATAAGTGCTGTAAAATTATTAAATCGCATCCAAAATAAAAGTTTTTGTGTACATAATATATGTATGTGTACAGTGTATATTTATTATGTATATATAAATACAGTATGTATTTTTAAATATTTGCATATATATACATTTATATTATTATATTATATATACAAACATGAAATATTTTTCTTAAATATATACATGCAAGTAAACATATGCAAATCCATATGTTTTTTTTCTTCAGTGAATACATAAGACACTCATATTTCATATTAAACAACAAAAAAATCTGGTCAATTAATATTATTCAAATCTATTATTCATAATAACAGATTTTATAATAACACCTCAGACTTTTCTAATGATTTTATATTAATAGTAGCTTGTACTTTACAGTCCTCACACTGTAGTTTTCTGTAAAATAAGAGTGTTATGTACATGATTGTTATTATTTATTACTACAATTAATTTATTATAATGTTTATTAAATATTTTATTTAAATAGTGACAAACATCTTTCGTGGATTTCTACTCATCCGTTGTGTTGTAGAGCCATTGTGTTTATTTAAATAGTGTTATTACAATAGTAATATTTCTTATTTTGTTTAATATTTCTTGGCAATAATCATCATGATTATCATTGGTCATATTATTGATACATAGCATGTTTTGCCCAAACTGTGCAGTCCTAAAACAAGCACAACAAACCTGGCATTCTTCATAATGCTGCGTTTCTTTGTTTTAAAATTCACATTTTAATACATTCTCTGCATATCAGGTCATATCATATCGCATATCATACCAACTCAGTTTGTTGACGGTTATTTGTCCGATCATGTTGCGTTGTGTTCCAGTGTTTCAGAGATTTATTAATGTAAAAATATACCTCTCTGTCATCTTCTAGCCTTGATATATTTGCCTTTTAATAAAAATAGATTTTAATGTTTTCCCCCATGATATCAAAAATCAATCATTTTCAAAACATCAACATTAGTAATTCCAATACTGTGACAACATTAGTCCCCAATAACAATATCACACACATTAATACTACCACTAACACTATTAATACAAATAATCTACTCTCTTCTGAGATATATCAAATACTAGCGAAAATATCGCAATCATTTAAACGATGATGTAAAATTTGAAAATATCGTATCGAATTTCAAATTCAAGCATACTTTCCCAAAAGAACGCGCAAACGTCCAATATAACGTCTCCTTACGTGTTACTGCGCAAGAGACGTGAGGTGGAGGAGGGTCTTTTATTTACACATTAGCATAATGGAGACTAGTGTTCATTTCGTTAATAAAACAAATATGATGAAAAATGTTCGTTGACCAGCTTTTTTCCCACGACTAAGACGAGATGACAATAAGGTCAATAAACAGAAACTATGACTATATCAACATGTTATTTCGTTGAGGAAAAAAAAGACAAATGCATTGACTATTTTTTTATGTTACCAAAAACCTCTGTATTTACCTCAAAAAAAAGAACAAAAAAGAGAGAAAATTATTGCGGACTGCTCTACACGTCTCTACTACGCAAGCAGTTGCCAGATATCAAGAGTTCAAATCCCGCATCAGAGCATCGCTGTTAACTGTTTAGCTTATTTTAAGCAATTCAATTCAAGATTATTTGTACAGCAATTTTTAATGATACAATCGTTGCAGAGCAGCTTCACAGGAAATTAAGTTTCTACAATAGACTTATATATTGTAGAAACTTAATATATTTAACTAACGGCAAAATTTGGTTAATTCTGTGCACTGTCTGAGGTATCTGGCAACCATGCTGATGGTGTTTGAATAAAGAAATAGGCTATTGCAATGTGAAATGACTATTAGGAATTTCCCTGCTGTTATATTTTTAGTTTTACTAGTTATCATAGACATTAGATAGACTAGATGAGGTCAAATAAACCATGAGTCCACATGCTATTGATTTGTGCTCATGTGGTAGAGCATCCATGAGGAACAATTCCCCAAATGTGCAAAATTAGCAAATAAATACATGTGCTCCAGCAACTAGCTCCCCATCTGAGGGGTTGTAGTGCCAATGAGAACAGTTTCATGCCACAAAGCTTAAAAACGTGTACAAAAAAAATAACATCTTATCCCAGATTAAATATTTCCCTCGGTTAATGTAAATTGTGAATTGCATGGACTAAAAAAAGTTGACAGAATGCACGTTTTTACTTGTTTTGTACTACTTCAGTTACAAATACGTGTTCATTTATTTGTGATTTTTTTTTAACTGCTAACATTTTTGTATTTACTTTATAACAATAGCTGTTCTATCAAAATTGTATTTGTTTTTTAAATGGGGGCAAAAGAAAATCATGTTTTTTTATTTAATAGCAAATGCAAACATATCGAGATATAACGTAAAAATTTACTAATCTATATATATATATATATATATATATATATATATATATAGATATATATATATATATATATATATATATATATTAGGGATGGGCATTTTAAGCAAAAGTAATATTCGATAATCGCTGGGTATTATTCGATTACTATTCGAAAATCGCACCCCTCCCGCGCATGCACCCGCCCACCCACGCGCGCGCACACACACACACACAGAGAGAGGGGGAGAGAGACAATCCAGGCTTTCAATCTGTATGATAACAAACGGTTTAATTAATTAGAGAATAGTCTATCTTAACCCAAGAAAATGTATGGTTGTAAAGTATGAGTGCTGAAACATATTAATATAACATAACCGAAGGACGGCATTTATTAACAGAACAGTCCGTCGATTATCAACTGCTCATAAGGCTATACATTTCTATTTGAAAAATGAACATGAACATTCATATTATTAAAAAAGAAAATCTTAAATCTGATTAATGCATCAATGAATAATAGGCCGTCAAACATATTGCGTGCTAAACAGAATATCATTCTTAAAACATATTACGCGCTAAAACATATTGTGAAACGCCTGAATGACGGCACTTATTATGTGAACATTAATTTTAACGTCTGTCTTCATACAATAACCTATTTTATATAAACAAATATATTAAATGAACATGTTCACATGCTCGTGTAATGCAATTTAATATAGAGCTATTGTTTCAGCTCCGGGAATTATACATTAAATATTCAATATTGCTTGGTTAAAAGTAATATTAATATTTAACTTATTTATACTGTATTAAGTGATCGTCCACCGAACACTCACCTCAGCATATCCTGTCAAATTCAGAGCTTAGGTAGCTTTCTCTTTATGGCAATGAGGATAAAACTTGAAATCACATTCCAGAGACAATTCTTTATAAAATGAAACAAGGTTTATTCGTAATACTGCTATTCTAACATAAATGGATTAACTAATGATACACAAACACACACCCATTGCTATAAGGATTTTGGTGAGTAAACTCCTGAAGTTAAAATTAGCCCTTTTAGCTTTTAAACGCTTGACTTCAACCGGAAAAGATCACGACAGATGCCTTTACCTCTGTTACTGCTTTCAGATCAGATTGTACCAGTTCAATCAGGAATATAGATTTAGTTAATGGTACTTGCTTGTTTAAGAAGCAGGCTGGATGTTGGTTTCGTTTTCTTCAAAATGCGTTGCTCTGGTCTTTGTCCTCGGAGGCCACGTGGGTGGTTCGGGCTTCTTCGGGTGCTCTCGGGTGGAAAACACGTGAGATGTGGATGCTGCCGCGTGACGTCACAGAAAAGCTTTCCTATCGTCTATAGGCGTTCAGTTCGTTGTTCTCTGATGTTATGCCTTCTATCCTTCGCCTTCGACTAGATGGTTGGTTTAGTCGGTGTCGAGGCCAGAGTTCAGGTAAGAGCGCGAGCAGGCAGAGAGTCTTTTAGAGATGTTCAAGAGAGTCACGAGAGTCAAGAGCCAAGAGATGTTCAAGCCAAGAGCACGCAAGAGAGCGAGAGCTGGAAAGCGCAAGAGAGAGAGAGCTGCCCGCGGGCGCATCGTTTTCAACAGTCCAACTTGGCCCTGCCCACGGGCGGCTTGTCGAATCCGATTGTCCATATGGGGCGGAGCCCCGCCCCTGTCCAGGCTTGCTGGGGTGGAATTTTAAGTTCTGTGATATCTCTCCACTTTTGGGCAAGATAAACTTATCGATCTTTATACATGTATAATTATGCAGGGTGCTAAAATTTAACGGTCATCAACACAGTTTGTCACATCCGAGGCCAGCTTTCTTTAGAGATCAAACACCACCGCATAATAATACACACATTACAGTTTATACCGTTTAAAGCATGATTAAAAATTCCCACATTGTCCTAAATAATTGGCATTCGAAATCATCACATCATGCCTATGAGGGAAAGAGTACACATTAAATATCCATATATTTATTTGTGTAGATAGTTGTAATAGTCATACGTGGAGTAAATGCAAGGAGTTTGGTTTTCCTTGGTCTG